>PNEQ01119481.1:0-16326 GCA_003012365.1 Medauroidea extradentata
CAGTGGTAATGTCTTAGCAGGTACCCTGTTATCTTAGTTTGACATTCTACTTAGCTAAGCATAAAAGTTTCCAACAGCTTATCTCAAATGGTATACAGGGCCAGGCACACCCCTAAATGTCACCAAAAGCCTGGAACTAGAGACTAAAAAAGAGAAACAATCTTTATATTGTGCTAGGTTGGCATTTCGCATCACATTACTTCCGAATCTGCCACAGACACTGACTCCGCATACTGTACCGCTAATTGAAAATTATATTCTTTAATTTCCCCAAGTCTCGGCAATACGCACGAAACAAGTCTACGTGAGTAGGATCGCTCTCCACTTGGTTGGCTAGCGAAACTAATCTGTCACTTGTAAACATGTCACAATTTGTTTTTCCGCCATCTTGTATGCTGCTGAAACAAGGTTATCTGTTGTACTTATTTTCTTCCATGGCATTTGCGTCCTGATCTAGGCATGACATAACAAGACACGTGTACTACACATTTATGTGTTTGTTCACAACACCGCACCAGTAAAGACTGATGAGCATTCCGTGGCCGTTACTATTTCTCAGCAATTTTCACTGTCTAACAACTGCAAATTTGACATGTGATACGTTAATTTGTGACAATTCTACCATCCGGCTCAGAGTACCAAAAATGTTAGCACCAAACTGTCCTTAAACGAGAGATAACCCGAACTCCAATTACCGCGCTACTTTGTCTTTTACATGGCGTCCGTTACACTCGAAAAAAGTAACTTAGTTCATAGTACATGGTGTGGAGGTGCAAGTTACGTGCACTAATATGGTGGTGCCCAGAACATACACAAACAATGCAGGCCTCACAAGTTCAGTTCCATATGCTAAGCATATCATGTTGCAACGTAACCCAAATAATAGTATGGTTTTAATTTTGTAGAAATGTGCTGCCTACATATGCCAAAATTTGATAATTAGCATACATCTTATGTGCGAAATCCGAGCAGAGGCCGCTAGCAGTCTAGCGCATAATGAGAGGTTGTTGGACTGGTGCATGGCTGGTGGAAACATAAACTTGACAAGGTCATGCTTCCACGCCTCGGCACTCAACTGCGATGTTGACGCCACAGTGCTTGGACTCTTGATTCTCCTAGCTCTGGGTTTGCCAACATAAAAACAAGGTCCACTGCATACCTTCCATCAGGCCTTCCGTGGTGTGACTGTTGAAATGACTCTTCACATTGTACTTCCTCTGAGGTTACCCCAGTTGCGACTGGCACCTTTTCTAATTCCCAAAACTTTCTTATGCTACCTACCAACAATGCTGCTAAATGTTGAGACCTGTAGCAGTCAGTGAGTTTGAATGTCCTTTGACAGCACTTACCTTACCCATTACAAGCCACCCAAAGACAGAGTCCAGTGCTACAGGGGAACTTGGACCTCCGTCCTGTCTACCACCAGTTAGTATGAACAGGAATAACTCCGCTCCAAATTACAAATCTATGTATCCTGCAGATCTGAAGTAAGGATCTGCCATCTTCAGGTTAGATAAATGTTTTAATTTATAGAGCATCGCAGCCTTAGATTGCAGTACAGAGCTTATGGCGTGTGCTGCTGCCTGATCACAGCCACGTTACGAAGTTCGGGAGGTGCAGTACTTTAGAATTTTGAGTTTTAAAATATTAATTTCCTTATTATTCTAGTTGATATTACACTCTGTATAGCATCACAATTCAATATATGTAATTTATGACATTTTCTATTACTTTAACTCTTTTGCTGCGGAATAAAAAATTTTTAATTGTGCCAAGGTAGTGTAAAAAATTATAAAAAAATCTTTTTTTATTATAGTTTGTTTTTGGTTATTTTTAAGCGAGAAAACGATGTATCTATGGTTTACAGAGTCATTTAATTTTATGTTTGACTAAAGTCGCATGTCGCAGTTTATAAATATTTTGTATATTCGACTATAGTCGAATGTCGCACCGAAGGAGTTAAAATAAGAAACAATTCACATACTCCACTGATATTAATTCAATACATGAATTGTAACAGGCCCTTCACTAAGAAATAATAATTGTCGCAAATATTTTCACCATTTTAGCTACTACTGACAAAACAAAAGATGTCTTCAATTTTAGTAGTATCTGTCTGATGACAGAAATGTAGTTGGAGTTGTTAATGATTATGGAATCGATCATTCAAAACCAATGTTGTATAGAAACTGAAAAATATGTATTTTTTGTCACTTTTATTGTCTGCTAAGAATACATTTCAAGTAGGAGAGGAGGGTGTTATTTATTTATTTGGATGTTTTTAAGTGCCCTTGAACAGCAAAAGGCCTTGGTAGAGATACACTGGAGGAAAGGAGGAATGAGTCAGCCATGGTCTTTGTTAAGGGCGCATATACAGCAGTTTTCATCGCCATGTTTTTTTTTTGTTTGCACCAGATATATGTTTTTCTTATTTTAGACAAAAAAGTGACTACATTTGGCTCTTATGAAATTATTTCATAGTTTTCGTGTAATGGCTTGTTCAAGTCAAAATCAGGATGTTTCTGTTTTAAGGCCTACACAAAAACCAACTGAGATACCAAACTGAAAAAATTCACAGTGGATAAAGACATCACAGGCTACACTGTCACGTACATAAAAATAAAGATTCAAATTTTTTGTATTTATATAAAAATGCTAAAATTTAAAATAAGAATTTTAAAAAAAAATTTAATAAAAAAAAACACACACAAATATTTTATTTTGTGATTTAACATAGCTGAATTCGTAGCCTACAACATCGTTATTCACTGTGAATTTTTTCAGTTTAGTAAGTGATTTGTTCTAGTGTCGTCCTTAAGAGTGCGTAGTGGATAAATAATTGCTGAATACATAAATTGATTTCCACGCTTTTTTCGAAGCCAATATGGATAAAATACTCATTGACAATCCTGGATAGTGGTATTTGCCAACTTTATGAGCAAACGTTTATCCAGAATTACTAATTCGTTACACGTTATCTCTTACGCCACAGGTAAATGCACAAGGTTCCGGCATCAGGGATTGTGCTCCAGAAGTTCGTAACACTGGAAACAATTTCGTTTTAGCGTTGGCTAAAATTATTGTCTAGGATTGCTATTATTTAATTTTCGCAAATTGACTTCAAGAAATTTCTTGTTATAGATTAATGCTTTTAGAGTTGAATTATGTACTGTGAGGCGGTCCACCCACCACTTAGGCCTTTATTGTTTCCTGTTTTTATTTCCTTATGTTTGACTTAATGAATTTGCTATTATCTATATAATTACTTTGAGGTATTGTTGACCTGTTGTTTGACTTTTAATCTGTACGCCTATCAGTTTTTGAAATTGTTAAATTTTATATGTATTTAATTTGGTTTGTTTAGGCTGAGTCAACTTTGTGTTTTATTTTAAATTTAATAATATTATTTGCAGCTTAACTGTTATTGTATTGTAATTCAGGGCTGGGTGTATTGTTGGCAAGTATAGTTGGATGGCACAGGTGTGCCTGCCCAGTTCCAGGAATCACTATATTTAGATTTTTAACCGTTTTTCTAATATTTTTACTTTTCACAAAGTGCACGTGCGCCGCCGCTCGTTGAGTGTGCGAGAGAGACAGTAATATGTTTGCGCGGGCTGGCTTGAGCCAATGAAAGGGCACATGGTTCAAATTTACTTAAATTTATGTTGTAAATTACTATGTAATTTTGGTTTTCAGAAGAATATTTTCACTTTTCAAGTTGTTTAAAAGTATAAAAGTTTATAATTAGTTTTTATATTTAATTTAATATTATTTTTTCGTTATGTTTTTACATTGGTGCGCTGGGTGGCCACTAGAGGCGCTGCAGGGAGAGAGCAAGCTTCGGTGGGTCGGCCATATTGATTTGGTTTTCGGACGCGGACGAGGATGGCGGTCTGGAACGGTTGGTGGGCTGAGTGGGAGCGAGGTGGCTGAGCAGCCATGCATATTAGTCGCTGAGTAGAGTCCTCGCATTTGCGAGAATATTTTTGGTTGAGATGTCGTGGCGTGTTTCGAACTTTGAAAATTAGTTTTTATTTTTTCTCTTTAAAGTTTTGGGGTTGAGCAGTTCTCTCCCGGGAGCATCAGGCTTGGGCAATGATGAAGACTATTATGATTGAAATCTAGAGTTTCTGTATGTAAAGTTGGTTTTTTTTGAAAGTTAATTAATAAAAACTGTCACGCCAACCGGTTTTAATTTCATGTAGATACAGCAAACCTATACGATCACAACTGGCCACGTCAGAGGTTATGTCAACAATTATGTAAAATAACATCATCTTCAGTAAGCGGTGACCCGCTACATTTTGGTGCCGTGACCAGGATAAGTTGTTGAGGGCGAAGGAAGCTTCGTTCAGCCCACGCGTCACATTTTGGTGCCGTGACCAGGATGTTTGGTCAACAACGACGGTAAATGTATGGTCTTCTTCAATTCATCTTCAGTTAGCCCACGCGTCACATTTTGGTGCCGTGACCAGGATATATGGTCCTCTTCATAATCTTCATTTAGCGGAGACGCGTTACATTTTGGTGCCGTGACCAGGATGTTTGGTCAACAACGACGGTAAATGTATGGTCTTCTTCAATTCATCTTCAGTTAGCCCACGCGTCACATTTTGGTGCCGTGACCAGGATATATGGTCCTCTTCATAATCTTCAGTGAGCGGGGACCCGTCACAGTACCACACCTTCGTAAAACGGAAACATGCAAATTTTGGCTTTAACAAGCCATTATGCAAAAACTATGCGGGATAAAAATTTTTTATAAGAGCAAAATTTAGTCACATTTTGTGTCTAAAACAAGAAAAAAATTACTGGTAAAAATATAAAAAAAAGTGATGAAACTTGTGATACACAGTGCCCTTAAAGAACAATCTCACATTTGCGTAGAGTGATTTTGAAAAACCGTGGAAAACCAAAATCAGGATGGTTGGAGGTGGGTATCGAAGCCTCCTGAATGCGAGGTGAGTGTTTTACCACTACTGCACCACGCTCGGTTATCACACAAGGGAGAGTATATTAATGTTCTGCTGTGATGTCAACTTATGTGTATCACTCATTTCCACTACTTTAATAATTATGTATTAAACCTAAACGAGAGCATATATTTTACCAGTATTGTTTAAATTTGTTTTATTACGTAGTTTTTCAATACTTAAACAGGTAATTACAAATTTTTGCCAGTCGAAACTTACCGAAACAAGATAATTTTTTTTGTCAAGGAAACAAATTAGACGATGTAATAAAACCTTATAAACAAATTGTATGAGAGTTTTATTTTTATATTTGCCCTAATTTTGGATTTAAAAAATAAGTTACCATATAAGTAGTAGAAATGAAGGACCATTGCCTTACATTTGTTAACGGGAATTATTTACTGTTGGTCTTTACTGTATGTTTTAAATTTTTCATGTTAGTTTGATGTACTGTGTTGCTATAGTTTCTTCCAATTAGCTTAAATGGTTTGTTTGGAACATTATGAATCAATTTTTCGCTCCCTTTCTTGTAACCTACCTATATTTCGACTTTTTATTGTTTTGCTTACCGTACAAATAATTGTTAACAAAAAATTATACAAATTAAATTTTGTTTTCAAAATCAGTCACCATACACAACGAATCTCTCGGCTGCGAGACACCGTATATTTGTTAATGAACCAGTTTAGGACACGAGACGAAGAAAACTGCTGACTAAATGTAGCCTGTATCTTATTTATTAACATTTCTAGACATAACATCATAGTCAGCAAAGATAACTGGATTTTTTTTCTCCAGCCAAAACTTCTAGCGACACTCAACTGTCGAGTTTGTTGGACGAGCGCGCTCGGTCAGTGCATGACAATAATACCCCACACATTTCGTAGCTATAAACAGGAGAACGGCTAAAGCTATTGAGGTGGGGTTACTTTTAAAAATATATTTAGCTCATTATGAACAACTTCCTCGCTTTCATCACTCGTCTAACTTGAATAGCAAAACAAGTTTCTCATTGACCAACTTTTTGATGTTTCAGTTTGTTAGAAAGTGCACATAATGTTAGAAATAAATTTGTGTACAACTAACGGAAAAAAATTTAGCCTTCAGATTTTTCCGTTGGCGTTCAGATATATGAAATTACACACCATAAAATTCTGGATACTATTTTGCTTTTGATTCAGAAGTTATGATGTTATAGGTACATTTAAGGCTGCATGTTGTTTAATTTTTCAACTCCTTAAGATGGTGTAAATGATGCGCGTTTCGATTTTGTACAATATGCAAAAATTTTTAAATCAAAGTTACAAAGTGAACGTTTTAGGATTATTAGCAACAGCGTGCTCCAAAACAAGGACAGTGCTAACGGCAGTTACCGTGCGATGAAAAGAGAGAGCAAATGTCCATATAACCCTGTACTGCAATCTAAGCGTGAAATACTCTATAGTGACTGACACCTTTGTGAATGGCAACTGATCACTAATTGTATTCAACATCAATGATTCAATAGTAAACATCTTGTGTTTACTTATGTAACATGTTGCAACACCCTTCACCTCAGCAACATTTGGGGGGGTGCGGTGGCTGAATGGTCAGACCATTCAACTCCCACCAAGGCGATCCGGGTTCGATTCCCGGCAGGGTTGGACCCTGGATTTTTGCATGTGGGAATTGTGCCGGACGATGCTGTTGGTCGGCGGGTTTTCTCGAGGATCTCCCGTTTCTCCCACCCTTTCATTCCGGCGCTGCTCCACACTTACTTCATGTTACCCTTCACAAGCGTTGAAGACCTCGATGTTGTGCGCTTACCAAAATCTTTCACTCACTCAGCAACATTTGCCCCAGATAAACCATTGATGTTGAGCACCATGTTCTTGACACTCCGAGTCTTTGTGAACAGCTGCTGGTAATGTATCTTGACTTCCAGAATTGAGTAGAGCTCGGCACGTCTGGATATTGCCTGTAGAATCTTTCACACCAATTGTCGCAGTTACCAGCAGAACATATGTTGCTAGTGCAGTACAGTAAACCCTCGTTTTATCGGACTATTTAGGGGGAGGTGTGGTCCGGTAAATCAGATGTCGGTAAATCGTGAAGTACCAAAACCGGCACACTAAAATAGACAAGCCGAAGGCTTTATAGTAGTGTGATACGCATAGTAACGCAATGTGTTTGTAGTGGTCAGATCGCTGGAAATGGCAAGGACGAAGGTTTGTGCTGACTGGCGGGAGTAGAAAGATAAGCACATGCCTTTGTCTGCTCATTGAGATAACCAAGGGTGAAGGTTGGGGGAAGAGTAGAAGGAGAGGGACTGGAGGCGGCTTGCTATAGGCCATTCGGAATAAAGTGAACACTAAATCACTAGCCGTTACTTCATATAAGTCAACATTAACAACTGTTACATTTTTGTTTGTATGGTTGGTAGCGAATAACAGCATCTAGTTCCGTGTATTTTCTTATTTGAATACAGCAGTAGTGAAACAACATCAAATGCAAACGACCTCTCTGTATTTAATATACTTAAAAATATTTATTTAAGTTCTTACTGACATACCTACTGACTGTATAGTTTTAATTAATTAGCGGCAGCACAATGCGACGCAACCGAGTCGATTATCGTTGGCACATGCCGCTAGTGCTTCGCGCCACAGAGGTAGTTTGAAATTTCACTGACAGATGGCACCAGAGTTAGGTTTTCGCCGCTTGGAAGCGAATTGCGTCATTCAGTTTGTTTGTCCGTTGTGTAATGAATATGGGTTTCTGATAAACACATATGAAAGTATTAGAAGTGACTGTTTATGAATATCATTGCTAAATTATGTGAAGTCATTAGTAATGTTTTATGATCGCCAGCCTGAGTATCTGGAAATAGAAACAGCATTTTTTCCCCTGTTTCACACATTAAGAAAGTACGTTATTTATTGTTTCTCTTTACGTGCTTCGTCGTTGTTCATTGCAGTATGCTGAACGGAACTTGAATTCTTGATTGCGTGTGTCGTGTGTGTTTTTAGTGGCGGTTATAATTTAAAAGTTCGAATATACTGTGCATGCATTTACGAGATTCGTAACGGTAATAGCGCCGTTAGAGTAGACGCAGAGAAATCGGTGTTATAAGACGTTTACTCGCAGGTATTTATAACTGAGATTACTACTGAGTATAGCATATATTCAACACCCATGCATTTAACGAGTACATATTGTAGCTAAAATTTATCGGAGCACTGTAACGTAAAGGTAAACATTGTACAAGCCTATGTAAATAAAAGCACGTGGCAATGTTGATGTTTACATACAGCGGAAAGATATAAACTGGTAGAAAATAGAAATTAATCAGGGCTTTTTTGAGTGCTCACTTTATTCCGAATCACCTATATCAGCTTGGTTTCATGTTACGTTACGTGGTAACATATGACACGTGAACTTGAGCTACTGTTTTGCATTTCACAGTAAAGTGTTTATTTACGAAATATATATACTGTATAACAAAAAAAAATTTCCATCTAAACTACTGCTGGATGCATTGCAACGCAGTATCGTATACCTGTCTGTGAGATAATAATTTAGCCGCCCTCCATGATAATTTCTGAAGGGCAAAAGTCGGACGTGCTGAGCGTGAGAAAGGCATATGTTGCGCTAGTTTGTCCGCAGCAGAGTTTATCTCTATATCTCGCACATTTAAACCACACGAGCGTTGTTGATCATACACTGCCTCGTCGTGTGAAGATGCAGTAGCAAGTTTCACGTGTTTCCAGGGTCCAACAGTGCCAATTTTTTTTTGTTCAACATCAGATTTCAACACATTACTCTTTAACTAGTTTTTTGCTTTACGAATGTCCGACTTTGTTTGATTCTTGACACTGTAATCATCACACAACTTTGCTACAGAAACACCCACTTCTTAACTTTTATATTAGTTCAAATATTTTACTTGGTGTCAAAGTTACTCTATTTCTTATCTGCCCTGTTGCAGACGCCATTTCATTTTAAAAACGCATATTCTTTATTGCGCACGTACATCAACTGCGTAAAAAATTCAAGTTGACACGACAGTCGTTCTTGTGCGGACACATCAAAACACCAATGAGCGACTTGCTCTGCTTACCGTCTTACGGGCTATCTGTGCACGCGCCTGATGTCATTAACCAAAGTACAATAACCAGATAGGTCTTGTGCTGTTGATCTTACAGTTTCGTAAAAAATTCAGGTAGACAATCATTCTTGTCCGGACATGGCACGTACCCCGATGCACAATTAAAAATAACTCTGTCTACCGTCTTACACGACTATCTATGTACGCGCCTGATGTCAGTCACAAAAGCACAATAACCAGATAGGTCTTGTGCTGCATGTGACAAGTAGACCTGATGGTGGAATAATTTGTATCGCTAGATTTTGTCCGTTAAATACGAAGTCCGCTGAATGGATGTCCGATAAAACGAGGGCTTACTGTACTTGTAATTAATGCTGAAAGTGTGATCATTCCCCTCAGTGTTATGGTACACCTGTGAGCCAGCCTCTGTTGAATCAGAAATGAAGCAACGCGTGGTGTTGAGCACAAATTATACAATGCTGCCTTGAAAAGCATTCCTTTGCCTTGTGTAATTGTTTTAAGGGTGTTCAAGTGCGATAAAATCATAATTTTATATTTTTATGAAATATTGTTAGTTTTGTAGACGATACTTAAGTACATTTTACTCTCACGGAACAATTTTAACTCTCATTAGTTTTCTCATAATGGGGTGCCAAAGTTAAAATTTGCTTGTTAGCTGCCGTGCAAAAATTGAAAACTAATTGACCTACTTAAATAAAATAATTCACTGTGTACTTACATCCTATGAGCTATGCAATAAAACAATAAAAAACCCTCAACGTAATATTTCGAATTAAAAAAAAAAATACAAAAAAAAGTTTTATATTCAGCAATATTTTTTAAAACACAAAAACAGTTAGGGGGATTTTTTCAAATGTTTTATTGCATAGCCCATAGCACGTTATTTCACGTACCTCAGTCAATTGGTTTTCACTATTTGCTTGGCAGCAGAACGTCCAAATTTTGACTTTGATATACCATTATGAGAAAGCTACACCAGCTAAAATTGTTTCGTAAGATGAAAATGTACTCACAAGTATCATCTACAAAACTAACACTATTTTATATAAATATAAACGTATGACTGTATCGCACTTGAACCCACTTAATTAAGCAATTAAGGTAGAGGTTGCACTGCTTGGCACGTCAACTCTCTCCTGAAGTGACTTAGATAAGAACTGAGGGATTTAACTTGGGGTGCATTGACCAATGCTTCCACGTGGTGACTATCTACTAATCATCTGTTGTAGCTCCATTGAAGTTTCCACACCATCTCAGAGTTCTTCTCTGTGGAAGGTAATGACTGTATCATTGAGAATGGACCCTGTAGTTGCTGTTTTAAGATATGACAACTGCTCCACATTTGACAGCTGTGGGTTTTTTGCCACGAATGCCGCAAAGAGATCAGCAAATGTTTGCCATGTTTTGATTTCCCCGCTGAAACTGTGTAATTTAATTGTGGGCAATGATACCCTTGCAGCAAAAGCCACTGTCTTATTTTCTACAAGTGTGTCCAAAATGGCTACCACCTTGTATAATATGTAGTCAAAAATTATGTATGCCCTCGTCGAAATCGGCAATCTCATTTGCTCTTGTGGCAAGGAGTAGATGGTTGTCTTCAAAACTGGATCAAAGTTGTGGCAGGTCCCTGCAAGTGGTTACAAGCAGGCATTGTTGTGATGTGTCTGCAGCAGCAGTATCTGCTAGCGAAACAGTCCTCTGTATGCGGTTTCTCCACCCTCACCATTCACTGTGTTGCAGCCTTGACTACTGGCTGTGCCATTTTTCACATGACCCGCCGTGTGCAACGCCTTATCCTCGACCAAAAAGCCATTTTTCCATGACACATTCCTACAATCTCTTCTCACCAAGACAGAGAAGAACCATTGTTGCGACCCGTTCAAGCTATTTTATTCTCGAAGCCACCAAGAAAAGGTCACCCAAAGAACCATGAACGACTACCTTCGCACGTTCTCGAGAACCGACCAACAAAGAACCAAAAGAAAAACCTGTGGCGCTCGTGCTAACAATAAAGAACCATTGGTTTTTCATTGATTTCACATGACTTGACACATTGATTACTGCTATTGACTCTGTAAGGATAAATTATTTTGTAGCAGGTATGTTATAGCTTGTGCAACAGCCTTTGCAGAGTTTATAATCCCATGCAGTTATGTTAGACGCTAACCTCAACCGATTTCGTGCCGCGAATCTTCTCGCTTTTCAAAATACTGGGAGATGTAATTAATCATTCCGTCACCATATTATCTGGCCCGGAGAACCAAAATGTTTTATTGCGATGATTGATACCTTTTATTACAAAAGGTTTAGTGTTTTTGTGTCCACAGGGCACCATGTAGCACTTTTTGCCATCTTGATTTACAGACTGACAAACAAAAGAGAATCAAAATATGTGTTCAATAGCACTGTTAACAAAAACAAAATAATCCTATCATCACACTATAGCAACATGTACAGGGTCATCCAACAGACATTATTATGAAATTGAGTCAATACAGCAACAACATTATGAACAATAATTATCTCTGCATAATTTTCTGTATTTGATAGTGGTTTCGAAGTTATACTGAACGGTTTCACACCAAAATTTTTTCAATTACAGATGTTTGAAAACTTAAAAATTTTGTAGGCTAAAGGTTTAATGTTTACTTTGGCATTTCATTATATTTAGAGATGGGCACATATTATGGCCACATTTTAATTGCCTTCTTTAATTTTGTCAGCATTTTTAATACTTGTGTCAGTGGTTCATGCAGGCCAAATAAGTGTTTATGAATATGTGAACATCACTGACCTGTCTCGGGGTGCCACACAAGATCCATTTTTATTGTGAAAGTAAACAGATAATGTCTTTTCTTGCCTGTTGTATAGCCATTCTACTGTACATGTCATCTATCAATGTGAAATATTAGAGGTAGAGCCTTACATTCTGCAGGTCCTGAGCTTGATGCTCTGCTCCAGCCATTCTAATTTCAATGCCCCAAGGCCGTGACATTGTACAAGAGCATACAAACCACCCAATAAATAAAATGAATAAATACTGTATATGAATGTGTGTTTGTATCGATTGAGCGATGGATTGATGATTTGATTAAGGGTTGGATGGATAGACTGATTGACGTACAGATTGATAGATGGATGAACGGATTGCTGGATGGACAAACAAATAATCATATATGGAAACTTTAACAAATAATAAAAAATATTAACTTTAAAAAATAATTAAAATCATTGGGCATAGCCACAATTTCAGTTTGGTGAGGGAGGGGGACCATGACAACAACATTAATCTATCTCCGTTATTAAAGAAAGGGGTCAAGAGTTCCTATCCGGGGAAAATTTAGATTTCAGGGTACAAAATGGTTCTGTTTGAGCAGTTATACCAACCCTTCTCAGCCTGTGAGGAGAAAAAAATGGGAAAGGATAGAGGGGTCATGAGAAGGATTCAAACCAGATGTACTAAAGAATGCAGCCTACAGTATATGTGTGTTACATATCACAGTGTGACATGCTAGTCTGCCCAGGAATACCAAACTTGTTCAATTTGCAGCTCAGATAAGTTGGCTACTCAAAGTTTGTGTCCATTGTACTAATTAAAATAACCAAATTGATGTCTCTGTTATAAAAAGTGTGTGTGTTAAACAAATAGCCTTTAATTAAAGACTATTATTTTCTTATCCTGAAACACTTAACATGCATTTAACTTGTATGTACTATCATGTATTTATTAAATTCACAACTATATAAAAACTAACACAAGTTTCATGTAAAAATTGTAAGAAAAAAAACTGAACTGAGTTGAGCTGAAATCTAAACGCCCATTCACGCCAATATTTTTGCTATCAATAGTTTTGGTATAAAATGTAAAATGCTAGGGGTGAGCTGACCAAGTACCATAACTGCAGCTATCAGTTACGTTGGATGGATTATAGTTCTGTTAGGTTTTCAGTTTGAGAAAATCACTGCAATTTATTGGTTGTCACCACACTTCCACTTGATAGTGTTTGGGTAAGTCTGTGTTGTATTCAGTTTGGAGGAGAGAAAGTTCAGAGTGAGAGATTGTATGCTGTGCAGGTGATTGAAGTCATCAGACATCCCAGAGACAAGGCAGAGTCCAAGTACAACCCAGACGTCGGCATGTCGAAGGAAGATGAAGAAAAATACCAGAAGTTGTTGGCTGAGAATGCTGAGCTCCAGAAGCTGATATCTGCAGTGAGTAGCCTGCTTGCCTTCTACAGTATTTTCTCTTGTTATCTTCAGTGTGGTTACTCCTCCTAGTCAACATATGTGGTTTGTTTCTTTTCACACGTGAAAAACCTGAGCTGTAGCCAACTACAACTCTTGTTACATGAAAATTATATTTTTTCTGTTATTTACATTTGTATTTAATAATTTAGTTTGTTACTTTTTAATATTTTCACCTAATTTTTTGGTTATTTTATTCATTTTAGCATGTACTTAAAGGTTTAATATTTCAAACAGTTATTTTTGAGGGATTCCATTTGTGGTCCATTGATGGTCTTCAAAAGTGCTTGCTTTACCGTATCGTGAATCACCTGTATGTCTAACCCCAGCTTGGTCTTGATGGTATGAAGCTCGTCCAGATTACTTATTCACTTCGCACAAAGAAAATGGTTCATTGTCCAGTCTACAGTTGTAATGATAATACAGTAAGTTCTCGATTTATGTCATACCGCTTTACGTCGTTTCGGATTAGTGTTGATAATGTTTGAGTACCCATTTTTCGATTTAAGTAGCAGCTGATTTAGAACAATGTTGTTAATCCATTATTGTGCGACAGAGTTAACAGTCTTTTCTTATGTTTCAAAAATGTTTGGCTATAGGCTGTGGGTGGGGCTGATCTAACTCAATTTTAGTTCTTCCAACTTGCTTCACTGTTTTCAGGAACCTATCCCCAATGTAAATCGAGGACTTACTGTAGTATAAAAACCATAGATATTACTTACTTTCATTTCTTCAGAACAAATATGTTTTGGGTTGTGACAGTAGAATATTAATTGGGTGGTGGAAGACATTACAGCAGCCATTAACCTTGAAAGTTTCAGTACACAAGCTTGCAGCAGTAAAACATCTCTATACTGACTCTACACCCTTCCCGAGAATACTGTCTTTATAGAGAGGTAGTTGTAATGAAAGGGGTTTTACATAAAAATAACCCATAAAAATAATACCCCAACTTTGAAGGTTTGTATAATCACAACAAAACTTAACAATACTGTGTGACCACTCAAAAGAGCCGTTGAACAATTAAGGTTTTTGTACCATTCCTTTATAAATGTTCAATGTGACCGCCTTGAGCAGCACAAATCACATTGATGCAAATACTCTTAACTCATTCCACACTCGTGCCATCATGTCCAGTGTAATGGTATGGATGGCATCTGTAATAATTTTTTTGAATTTTGCAATGTTAGCCGGCAATGGTGGAACAAACACGAGATCCTTTATGTACCCCCACAGGAAAAAATCACACAATGTGAGATCTGTGCTTCTTGGCTGGTGAAGAAGTGGCCTGTCACCATCTGCTCCTCAACCAATCCAGTGTTATCGCAACATCTCGTTCATGTAGTTGCGAACAACTGGGTATCAATGGGGTGGTGCACCATCCTGCTGGAAAATGAAGTCTCCCGCTGCCTCTTATAACTGAAGCATGTCCAATTAAGAAATCTCAGTAACAGTGGACTCTTGAAAAAAGAAAGGGCTGAAAATAGTGTCTCTCGATACAGCTCAAAACACATTCACTTTGGGTGACGCTTGCTCTTGTTCGGTGGTTTCATGTGGATTCTCCTAGCTCCATATTCTTACGTTATGCTGTTTGACCTTACCATTGAAGTGGAATGTTGCTTCATCACTAAACACCAGCTTTGAGATGAAGGCATCATTAATCTCATTCTGGACAAAAATGTCAGCACAGAAATCACATCTCAGTTCTTTGTCCCTTTCAGTAAGAGCCTGCACAAGCTGTAACCTGTATGGTTTGTGCATTAATTGCTTCCGCAACACTCTCCACACAGTCAGTTGAGGGAGTCTCATTTCCCAGCCTGCTCATCGAGTTGATTTTCGTGGACTGCTCGTGAACACTTGCTGAATCCGTTGCACATTGTCTTCTGACTCGCGGCCAGCCAGAACATTTTTCTTTGCACAGGCAACCTTGGTCTCGAAACTGACAAAGCCACCATAGGATACTCCACTATCAGGTGTACAATGTCCATATTTACGACGGAATTTGCGTTGAACAGTCCACCGATTCACATTTCATAAAGCTAATGACACAGAATGTCTTCTGTTGTTTTGTCGCCATTGTGTTACGGACTAACACTCCACACACGCTTAGTGCAACGAAGGTAGCTCTCTGTGCTGTCTAGTGGTGTACAAATGAAACCTTAGGCCATACCCTCCCTGCTCACCACCTTACACCAAGGCTTCTGGACAATTTCCACACCCTTACACCAGACATGCTGGCACGAGTGCGGAATACGTCAATGTTTCGATGTGGGTCGTGCTGCTCGTGGCGGTCAAATTGAAAATTTATAAGGGTATTGTACAAAAGCTTCATTGTTCCAATGTTATTTTTTGTGATCATACAACATTGTAAGTTGTTTTATTGCAATTATACAGGTCTTCAAAGTTAGGGTATTCTTTTTCACTCACCCTTTATTTTAGTTACACGCTTTATTACCTTTGTCTCATATAGCCTAAGTGCATTGAGAAAATTTAATGTGGGATGCTGGAGTTTTGTGCAACATTTTTGTCATAATAAAATAAAAAAATAAAGGTATAAATTGACTTTGAAATATGTAATTACACTGCTTTCAATCGGTGAGATTAAAGTCAGCAGCAAAATTTATTTTGATGGAGAGAATTAACAGTTTGTCATTGTAAATATAGTAGTTTACTTAGGATGTGAAAGCAGCATATATATTATAGCATTTCGCTATAGAATGATAGCTTATTTATTTTATTTGTTTATGTTTTAAAACTTAACCTAAATATTTTGTTTGTTTATGTACTTCTATTTGTTGTATTCTTTAACCTAATGTTTACATTTTCTCTTTGGCTAGAATGATAGTTAATTTGCCTCTTCCTAGTTAGCTATTTTAATGTTATTTACATTATTTTATCAGGTCAGGACTCACATCCAATATTTTATTTTAATTTTATTTTGTTTTTGTTGTGTTTTGAATGTAGGTTTTTCTCTTTTTGTTTAGTTTTCGTTTCGGTTTG
>PNEQ01119487.1:0-24322 GCA_003012365.1 Medauroidea extradentata
ATTAGGAACAAGAAAAAACCTGTTCACCTAGAAGACTTTGTGACTCTCTAGGCTGCGGAGAATGTTATGAAATTTATTGTTTTATTTACTCTATGGTTGTTATTACAAAAGAAAGTCTGAGTTTATACTATCTCAAGTTTTATGTTCAATAAAACTTATGAAGAGGTTTCAGTTCTAAATCTTCTTTTATTTAGAACACTGATGAAACATGATAGGAAGCGGAAAACTCTGTTTGGAATCTTACCGTGAACACTCTACTTAAAAAATAGTTAGCAAACCTTTTAATATCTGATATTGTAAAATGTTTGGTGCGATGGGAGTTAACAATTAAATTTATTGGTTTGTGGACATAAGCCAGTTTTCATTATTTGCTGATCAAACTTGTGTTGAATGGCAAAGTACAAAATAATTATTTGTCTAATTAAAGGGAAATGTAACTGACAGAATTCCTCTGGGTTCGCTTTTTTCTCTGTTATTTTTGTGCGTGTTTTATGTATGTTTTTTTGTTCTTTTTTGTACTTTGTCATTCAACACAAGCTTGATCTGCAAATCATGAGCAATACTGTATGTTCACAATCCAATAAATTTTTAAAAATTTAATATGTGTTGCGTTTAAGCCAAAATCAAATATTTTTTTTTCTATATTATTGAGTATTGACGCGTGTCAAGGGCGTGTTTTAAATCAAAGTATAATACATTAATTTGGTTCCTAGTTGTAACACTTCCAAATAAATTATTTACAAAATTGAAGAAAATAGTAGAAGAAGTTTTACCAACTTGAAAGCTGTGCTGATTATCTGGTATAGGATTTTGTTATAAAAGTTTAAATGTCTCTGACTCCACAACAAGAAACAAAGAACATATAGATATATGTCCGAAAAACGTTAGTTTTTTAGTTGTTAATGGAATTTTGTTCAATATGTTGCAAGGTAATTAGTTTTGTAAACAGTTATTGAATAATGTTGTTGAGTGCAGATGTTATTATTTCTATCCTCTTAGTACTGGTGAAAGTGTCACAGACTCAGAAAGTCACAGTAAATGTTCGAAGTAACACACTCTTGCTTCCACGTACGAATGCACTGTCACATCCTGTATAATACTCCCACATGGTGTCGTACTGTTTCACAGGCGTCCATTACACGTTGATTAAGTGTGTTTGCATTGGTAATGTTTGCTACATAAACCAATTGCTTGAGCTGGCCCCACAGATAAAATCTGAAGGATTGATGTCGGGGGAACGTGCAGGGCATGGAACTGGTCCATCTCTACCTATCCATTTGTCCAATGAACAATGTGGCTGAAATGTGCTGGCGCACCGTCGTGAATAAACACGATTCATCTTATTAGTATGGGCACATTCTCTAGCAATCCTGGAAGAATGTTGTAGATAAAGTTGTTGTATACCTTGCGTGTAAGTCGTGCTGGGAGAATATATGGTCCAATAAGACAATTGCTTACAATTCCAGCCCACATATTAATATTTCACTGATGCTGGCGTCTAGCCAGAATAATACCATGAATATTAACATCCGCCCAAAAATGTATGGTTATGAAAATTAGCTACCCCATCTCTTCAAAATGTCGCCTCGTCTGTAAACAAGACAGAAGAGACAAACTACGGATTGGCAGTTTCTGCAACAAACCACTGGCAAAAGTTCAGCCTCGGTGGGTAATCGGCAGGCGAAAGACCCTGCACGTTGCAGGTTTTAATAATACAACAACAGTTCATGAAGTACCCTCCCTGCAGTGGTATGAGATGTAACACATACTTGAGCCGCTTGCCGTGTGCTGATACTTACAACCTGTAAAATACGTTCTTCTTGGTTAGGCGTAGGTACGTCTCTTGGTCTTCCTCGATCCACACGCTCTGATGTTAACGATCCTGTCTCCGCAACACGAAGACAAAGAGCAGCTGATGTTGGGTGACTGAATAAGGCTGCTTTCGGTCAGAAAATTCCATCTAATACAACCGTAAAGCCTCACTTTCATTACCATTCGTACGACAGTACATAACAGTCACATCAGCCTGTTTACTAGATGGATATCCAACCATAGTTACAACTGCAAAATAACACTAGTCAAATGTCACGTACATATTATTCACAATTGTAAACAAGTTTCCTTTGTAACGTTTCACCACAGAGGATTGAAATGAGTTTATGACATTGCTCACCACTGCTAAGAGGATATAAATTAGGCTACCTGCAATAAATAAAATTATTCAATTCCTGTTTTAAATACTAATTACAACTCACTGAACTTAACTTTCATTAACAACTAAATAACTAATGGTTTTAGGACATATGTTTAGGTAATTTTTTTCTTGCTTTGGAGTACGGAACCCACCCCCGAAGTCTGTAACAGTATTTAATAAACTCCCTGCAAGCAACATTATTTTTTAACCCCTGCAACCATCCACACCGAGATCTCATAATAAAGAAACCATAGCAACAAGCATAGATGGTTAAGGCGAAGCACACACAACTTAAAATACAGAGCTTGGAACTATGCAGTGAAATACGAGTTTAATAAATTGTGTAGCAATATTCTAGCAGTAGTAAGTGGTAAAAATAAAGAATAGGCTTGCGTAAGTATTCTACATTTTTGTTACATACTGCTGCTCTAAATATTTCATAACATATTTCCAGGTCCTGGCTTTTAAGCTGATATGCTCACTTTAAACATCTTCACTTGTTGTTATGGTTCCTGTGCTGCGGAGTTGTGAATGGCTGTGAGCGTGAAAGTGTAAGGATGCGAGGCCGGCGTCGTAAGGGCGTGTTTATCTGCGAGCATTTTACTTGCGGCAACTTGATGAACTCCAGAGAGGGAAGGTTCTTACAGCATCTGTGCAATCTCTGCACGTAACTTGTAAGAAGCAACCTACGGCAGGAAGGCAACAAGACAACACGTCGATTACCTCCAGTCGCAGGTACAAGAGAGATGCAAGTTAACTCTATGTTTCACATTTACCACACACTTCACAGTGCCGCATTCTATCGTCCTACATTATTCACACTGTCTACTAATATAATGTTATAATTTACATTGTTGTTATAAAGGTGGAACTAAATCTGCCTGCCGGCCTTCTTGTTTTCTTTACACGACTAAACCTCTGAACAGATCGAAATGAAATTCGGCATAGAGGTAACCTTGGACCTATGTAAGGATAAAACCTACTTTTATCATTTATATTTATATGGAAAGAGAATCAAGAGAGAAATTTCTGAAAATGTATCATGGCTGCTAACAATTGGATTGTACGACTGTGTCATGTCATTGTTGCAAGAACAAGTCATCTCACATCCTCTACATTACCTCTATGTGCACCCGAAGATTATATCATATATATATATATATATATATATATATATATATATATATATATAGACACACACGTGTGTGTGTATATATATATATATATAGACACACACGTGTGTGTGTGTGTGTGGCAGAAGGAGGTGGCAAAACGACAGAGAGGGGTAGAAGGTGAACGTTAAAATTTACCGCATAAAATAGAAAACAATGCGGACACAGTAGGATACTACTTATAGTTATGAATATTTATAACCTTGTCACTATAGCAAGCTGACTAACATTGCAATTATTTTCTAATTAGTTGTCACGCAGGTCGCTCCAAGATCACAAACTGCAATATTATTGGTCAGTTACAGGAGCTGGTGTAAAAACTGTCACAGGCAATACGATAGGTCCAGTTACTAAATCTGCTAATTTTGCACAGACAATTATAAAAACAAGCAACGACTAATGCGAGAATTACAACACGTGTATTGATACATACTCAAATAGTAGGAACCAATGTGTAAATATATAGTCTAAAGTCAATTATGTGCAAAAAGAAATTTAATCAAATAGATTTTCTTCGAATAGATAATGTTATCGAACTATCGAAAATTCGTACCGAAGATGTATGTATGCGGTTTAATACAATTTGAAACACTGACAATATATTATAGTGAAATATTTTCAAAAATTACCATTATGTTCCTAAAAACATATTTCAATAAATAGAAATTAAGTAAAGGAATAAAGATAAATGTTTAATTTATCGATTAATAATATTAATTTAACTCAATGCGACACAAACGTTAAGGAGACATGCCAATAGTTGTCATCGATGGTCCGTCTTTCCCTCGAGCACATTTGTAATGGCCACTGTCATAAGCTATGCATTGTTGTTCATAAATGAAAGTTTTGTACAAGAGGTGAAGGCGTGCTTAAATTATATATTTACCAGCGAGGAGTTTCATTGTAAGTCTAGAGCCACATTTTAAAAAAGTGCTAATTCAGGACGACCACGACGAGTATTGTCAATATGGATCGGACTGTACAGAACGAAGCGGAAACATGGAAGGGGGAGAGCATGGACAGTCACTGTGTAACACAGTAGGAGTGGAGAAGTGGTCAGTTGAACACCGCATGTTTGTGTACGACGTAGGGAAGTGGAGCTCATCAATGTGGAGACTCTGGGGGACATTGAAGGGAGAGAGCATGGACAGTCACTGTGTAACACAGGAGGAGTGGAGTAGTGGTCTGTTGAACACCGCATGTTTGTGTACGACGTAGAGAAGTGGAGCTCATCAGTGTGGAGACTCTGGGGGACATTGAAGGGAGAGAGCATGGACAGTCACAGTGTAACACAGGAGGAGTGGAGTAGTGGTCTGTTGAACACCGCATGTTTGTGTACGACGTAGAGAAGTGGAGCTCATCAGTGTGGAGACTCTGGGGGTCATTGAAGGGAAAGAGCATGGACAGTCACTTTGTAACACAGTAGGAGTGGAGAAGTGGTCGGTTGAACACTGCTTGTTTGTGTACGACGTAGGGAAGTGGAGCTCATCAGTGTGGAGACTCTGGGGGTCATTGAAGGAGGAGAACATGGGCAGTCACTGTGTAACACAGTAGGAGTGGAGATGTGGTCGGTTGAACACCGCATGTTTGCGAACGATGTAGGGAAGTGGAGCTCATCAATGTGGAGACTCTGGGGAACATTGAAGGAGGAGAGCATGGACAGTCACTTTGTAACACAGTAGGAGTGGAGAAGTGGTCGGTTGAATACCGCATGTTTGTGTACGACGTAGGGAAGTGGAGCTCATCAATGTGGATACTCTGGGGGACATGGAAGGGAGAGAGCATGGACAGTCACTTTGTAACACAGTAGGAGTGGAGAAGTGGTCGGTTGAACACTGCTTGTTTGTGTACGACGTAGGGAAGTGGAGCTCATCAGTGTGGAGACTCTGGGGGTCATTGAAGGAGGAGAGCATGGATAGTCACTTTGTAACACAGTATGAGTGGAGAAGTGGTCGGTTGAATACCGCATGTTTGTGTACGACGTAGGGAAGTGGAGCTCATCAATGTGGAGACTCTGGATCGAGTGTGGGGAGCTTTGTAACCAGAATATAACATTGCATCAGTGAAGGCATACGTGATAACATTTTCACCTCGTAAACATAATGGCATCCCTGTAGGAACATTGTCACATGCGTCCAACCACTGTAATGCGTACACTCACATTTTATAGCGCAATCATAATGGCAATGCTCCTTGTGGACACTCTGTACAAATGATCCTCTGGAGCGTTTTCATAACTGCGTTTCCCAGTCAACAGTCCTACATGTGCTCAGTGCACTAAAATATAATACACTTGAAACAAAGACGGAAAAAGTTGTTTCAAAACTTCACGTCAATTGTAAAAATTATTTCACGGTCCCTCAAAATTACTTTAAACATTTTTTTTTAACCTGTAATATTTGATAAACTACTAATGGTATTCGTGAGAAACATCTGTAGAAATATGATGTGGATTTCGCTTAAAACATTCCACCATTATAACTGGGTTGACATTGAAAGTGTCAGTCAGGCGAGTGATCTACGATACCACAGCAGAAGAGCTGGTCAGCGTCGCCCTTAGCACCGTGCCTCGCTCACACAGACACACGGCCAGTAGGAGGGCTGCTCTTTAGTTTACACTTTTTAGAGATATTAATTTATTTACGCCTATACGGGACAAGTTATAAAAAACTGGCTGGATGTTTTGTTTAATATCGTCTTCTCTATATCGGCTGATTTATTTTTCAAGGCAGTAAATGCAATGGTTTCAGATAATTATGTTATTAACGAAAATCTCGTTAACTGACTTTTTGCCAAAACAGTAAAATTTGTTGTTTAAAAAACTAGCTATCACAGCATATACCACTTTAAACAAAACTACCAGAAGGATATCTGATATCTGGTCATGTTAAAGTTTAAATAATAACTATTGCAAAAATAGTAGGAACTAAGGAGCTTGGCCTTAAAGGTGTTCAAGCTGCCACAATGCGAAATGTCTCATTTGTACGGCATGGTTGTTCTTCTGTAGATATTGCTTGTGACAACATTTTCCACTTGTGAACATTTTTAGCTCTCATTGTCTTACAATAGAGGTATGGCAAAGTCAAAATTAGAAAGTTACGGGAACATACAAATAAAAAAATATCTGATTAACTGAAAAGAAATAATTATCACTAAAGTAAGACGTCATGGGCCGTATGCTAAAGAATTTTTAAGTACACGACAACGTTCCATTGTATTTTCTAAAAATTTTATTAAATGATGAAAATGATCACAATTCTCAGAATATTAAAAAAAAATACAGAACAATTTTTAGCATGTGGCCTATGACGTATATTTTCTGTTGGAATTATTTCATTCCAGTCTGTCAATTGGCTTTTGTTATCCGTACGTTCCTGGAACATGCAAATTTTTACTTCGATGTAACACTATGGTAAAACTATAAGAGCAAAGATTTTTCACAAGTGAAAAAGTAGTCACACGTGACGTATACAAAGCTAACATTATATCGTACAGACATAAAATTATGCATTATTGCCACCTGGAAGCCGTGTGTTTGTGTGAGTGAGGCACGGCGCCAAGGGCGATGTTGACCAGCTCATCTGGTTTGGTTTCGACTCTACAGCAAGACACTGAAACTACCTGCAGTGGTATATTAGATTACTTGTCTGACTGACACTTTCAATGGTGACCCCACCTTTTTATTGGCGGATAGTTTTAAGTACGGTCCAATACACATTTATATCGTAGTTTCACACGAATCTCGTGATTAGTTGGTTAGATATAATATATTGAAAATGGCAGTTTTTGCCATTATGAGGGTCTTTTAATTAACGTGACGTTTGGAAACTACCATCCCGAAATCATTTGAAGTATTTGTTATTTTCCTAAATGCACATATTAGGAACGCGTTGAGAATTTTTCTCAGAAAAAGAAAGTATGCAAGCACGTGGCAACGCTATTTACAAAGAAGGCAGGAGGCTGCCTATTGAAGGGTGTGTTTGTATGCGGCGCTAAGAGCGATGCCAGCCGGCACATGTATTGTGATATCGCCTCTACGTCCGAAGTATAAGTGTTTCTGCGTAACGTTTTTATTGTTAGTTCTTAAGGGGCTTCCATAACTACGCTTGAAATGCGTTTCAGCGAGTTGCGATAATTCTTTTTTTGACGAAACTACTAGACGCGCATTATATATGTATATCCAAGAAACTACTAGACGCGCATTATATTTGTATATCAACAAAACAACCATACGTGCAATATAGGCCTATTTGTATATCCACGAAATTCTAGAAGCGCATTACATCTGTATATCCACGAAATTCTAGAAGCGCATTATATTTGTATATTCACGAAATTCTAGAAGCGCATTATATTTCTATATTCACGAAATTCTAGAAGCGCATTATATTTGTATATCCACGAAATTCTAGAAGCGCATTATATTTGTATATTCACGAAATTCTAGAAGCGCATTATATTTCTATATTCACGAAATTCTAGAAGCGCATTATATTTGTATATTCACGAAATTCTAGAAGCGCATTATATTTGTGTAGTCACGAAATTCTAGAAGCGCATTATATTTGTATATCCACGAAATTTTAGAAGCGCATTATATTTGTATATCCACGAAATTCTAGAAGCGCATTATATTTGTATATCCACGAAATTCTAGAAGCGCATTATATTTGTATATCCACGAAATTCTAGAAGCGCATTATATTTGTTTATCCACGAAATTCTAGAAGCGCATTATATTTGTATGTCCACGAAATTCTAGAAGCGCATTATATTTGTTTATCCACGAAATTCTAGAAGCGCATTACATCTGTATATCCACGAAATTCTAGAAGCGCATTATAATTGTGTATCCACGAAATTCTAGAAGCGCATTATATTTGTATATCCACAAAACTCTAGAAGCGCATTATATTTGTTTATCCACGAAATTCTAGAAGCGCATTATATTTGTATATCCACGAAATTCTAGAAGCGCATTATATTTGTATATCCACGAAAGAACACAAACTTCAAACTATGTTGTTATAGTTTCAAAAATTCGGCACGTTTATTTAAATCATAGTTTTGAGAGCCTCAAATTGGGCAAATATGACTTTTCCAGACTGCGCATATGTGCAAATATCTACCGATTTCTAACAACACGACTATAGGAACAAGCGTTAGACATTCAACTATGCTATCTACCAATAAAAAATGTGGTCTCCGCTTAAGGTCTGATAAAAAAAAAGATAATAGTAAATCACTGCAAGCCAGCCGAGTGTCTTGCGCTTAGAGGCGATAATACATACGTCCGTCAACGGCAACCTTACCGCTCCTACCTCACACACACAAACACAACCTATCTGGGGAGGCCCATTAAGCGTTGACCGTATCGTTTGATTGAACCTGCCTCTGTTGCGAAGTGCAACGTCGTTGAGTACCTGGATTTTGAACAAATGCAGTACATAAATTTTGAAAAGCTTTCGTCTGGAAAAATATAGTTGAGTCAAGTACGAGGGTTTCAATATAATTGTTACAATAAACAAAGTGCTTTAAAAGTCTTATCCACAAGCAGTGTGAAGTGTGTTTTCCTGTCTAATGTAAGCATATTAAGCGCATGTTTACTGGTCCCTGTAATCTCCGAACACGCCGCACCCAGTTCAAGCGCAAGCCATGCAGCCTCCAAGAACACTCTTTATTAGCGAAGCTAAACACATTGTACTATTGTTGCACTTATAACTCGCGTGCACGCAGCTAACAGAGAACAATGACACTTATACACGAGTTCAGTGTCTCGTGCACAGAGATAACTAATATATATTGCCTGTGTTTAGAGGATCTTTTCTTGTGTATAGTCTACCACATTAAGGGCGTGGGCTACAGCAAGACTCATTGTCATATTGTTGTATTTATACCAGATATTTGCAGCTTATTTCAGACATAAATTGTGACTATAATTTGCTGATATAAAAATTTCTGAATTTTTAATAGTTAAGGAATGGAATATTTCGCTAGTTCAGTGACCTGCATATTATAATCCTCTGTACTGTGTAGACTCGAGCCCCGCCCATTAGTCTATATTACCAGCTACTCACTGTGACAGCAGACAATCAACCAATATACGGGACTTGAGTGAGTATAGTACTGTAGATCATAACACGCCGTTCATTTAAATAGTAAAATACTCCTTTCCCTACTCATTGTTCTTGCCTAATGGCTCACGAATGTCAACATTTGCATATTATGGTGTTTACGTACGCTACTAAAACCAACTGACTCACCAAACTGAAAAAAAATCACAGTGAGTTAAAACGTTGCAGGCTACTAGTTGACATTCATAAAACAAAACAATAAAATATTCCCGTATTAACTAAATTTTTAAAACTTTAAAATTAATTTTTAACATTTTTATTTAAATCACAACATGTTTATAACTTTGTTTTCAAATACATCTAACTGTAGCCTGCAACATTGTTATTCAGTACAATTTTTTTTTTCCAGTTTGGTATGTCAGTTAGTTTTATCGGCGTACATCAAACCGTAAAATACATATTTTGATATTTATGAGTCACTACGAAAAAAGCTATAAGAGATAAATAAATTCCGAATTAGAACACTTTTGTCACAATTTATGTACATAATAATGAATAATATCTGGTGCATATATAAAAAGAAGAATACCTTTTTGGAAATTGCTGTAGACCTTAAACATCGAACTTGTAGTTTACAAATTCGTTGGCTGATATCAGCTGACATTTACAGATACACGCTCGTGAATATAGTGCATATAATTTCAAGTTATAACAATTGCGCAAATAATGCTACTTATATTTACAAGCAACGAATATCGGACACTTAAATATAATTATAGTTTTTGTCTAGAGCACCTATCGTTATTTTACACGTAACGTGTTTAACATATAAGGTAGGCAAATTATTCCTACATGCAATGAAAATCTTACGCATATGTTTGTACTAAATTCACCTGACCAATGAATAGAAAAACTCTTATCGAAAACTCGAAATTTAATATCTACTTCAAGAAAGTTTGACATATAGGACAGAACCAAGTACGTGATATAACATACTGAAGCGAAACAAGTACGTTGGCACCATTGCTAGTTGTTCAGTGTGTTTGCCACTTTTGTACAATGTCTTTATTGTAATAAATGTTTGTCACAATTACAAGGCTTAGCGCCACAACAGCAAACATCCACTTCTATAGTGGCAAGCAAATCATCTGTCTCGATTTGATGTTATTGTCGTGACACAACATTACATAACTAGTCAAGATGAATAACAACTACCAGCCATACTGCTCAGAGTCCCTCGTTCCAGAGACAGTCGCAGAGCCGACTACGTAAGCAACATAGCAACACTGAGGCTCTATGATGAGAATTGTTACGAGTAAAACATAAATATTTTTAAAATATATGATTTTTCGTTCCGACATCGCAGATGTATCATTGCTCATGTTTAGTCACCGTTTTAACAGAACCTAGCGGCAGACGATGCATTTCAGCAGTATTTCGACTAGAAACGAGTAGGCTAGTTCTACAAATTTAGGTCAATGTGTATTTATACATTCTCTCCTATTTTCACAATTCAGGGTTATACAAACCAAACCCATAATTTCCCCTCGATGTTGCCGGTTGTAGACTCCACAACACCTGGATGCCAGCTTTTTGTTAGTCTACTGGTGTTTGTTCTAGTGCAGGTCTCTGTGTGTTTACTAACTTGTAGTATATCGATCAGCAGGCTGCGTATGGGATATACGTGTCTTGCTGTTATCTGATGCAGATAAAACATTGGCATAAATCGTTTCATGTTTAGGTAAAGGAAATACATTGTGCAAAGTCTTTGAATGTTTCATGCAGTGCGACAGAATGACAAGCTGTATTATTGTGGACAAACGCCATTGCAATATTAAGTTTCACTTCAGCTAAAGACGGGAGCAGATGTCAGTTCCCGAAACGTCGTGAAAAGACAGTCTCTGGAAATCTACTGTGTTCTTTTGTGTCTTCATAGTTGTGTGTTGTCTGTGACGTCGTCGTTGTTATCCTGCCTTGTGTCCATTATTGTATTCGTTCCAGTATTGTCTGTGTTGTCTTAATTGTGATGTCCTGAGTTTTACACATTAGTTTGTTTTGTATTTCGACTTTTGTTTTTGGTTGTTTATTATTAATTTTGTCCTCTATTTGTTGTTGACTAATTCCTTATGGGATCTTTCATGTTCTGTAGTTTTTGTTTATGGATGTGTTGACTACAGCCAACTCGGCTTGTTTTCTCTGTTTCCATATTTCGTTGTTTGTCTTTCTTAGTTTCTTTCTAAGATTTCTGGGACGAAATAATATTGCAATGGTGTATGTCCACAATAATACAGTTTGTCACATTATGTAAAGAAAGGAAACAAGACAAAGGAAGGAAATTATGCAAAGGAAGTAAACTAGATAAAGTAACTAAATTAGGTAAAGGAAGGAAATTAAATAAAGGAAGGAAATTAGGTAAAGGGAGGAAATTAGATAAAGGAAGGAAATTAGATAAAGGAAGCAAATTTGGTTGGCTAAAGAAAAAATAGCTGGAAGTATTTGACCGGAGTGTGTGGAGCAGTTTTAGTGCATGAGCACATGGTGACGGCGTCAACTCGGAAATAAACTAGTTTTTCGCTGTATCTTTTATTAATTGATTTGAATTTCTAATTCAATTATTCTATAATGTTTAATATCAGGTGATTGCAAAATGAGTTGCGCGCAGTTAGTTGCCAGTCGAGGACAGAAGTACTCGGTGTGACGAGCAGTTAGGACGAGTCAGTGCAGTAGTTCAGCCGCATACGTACCTCGGCAACTCGTGTTACCGACATTTGCAAGGATTAAATGTTAGACCTGGATGTCGTAATAAAATATTTAAAATGGTTAAATTTTCAGTTGAATAATGTTTTAAACTTAAGTTATTTGGCTTCACTTTACTTAAGGCGTAAGGTTATTTAGAATAGAAATACTTCAATATAAACATGCAAAATTATTTGGTGGAAAATATTTAAATTAATTATCTATGTTAGTTAACATATAATAATTATCAACACTTCATACCACCTTGTAGAGAATTGTGGCATTGGCCGCGTGTATTACTCGTAACAGCAAATAATTACTATAGTTAAAATACTTTTTTATACGCCAGATTATTACCTTGGTGATCAATTTTTAAGACAAACAATTTTCATGTTGAGTTTTACTCTGTAGCTGGCTAAGTATTACTTGATCACGACAACTAGTCCCACGGGAAATATGCGAACTACCATTGTGTTGTCCTTGGCGATCGCGTGAAACTGGTGTGGAGCACCACAGCACCGGCCAAAATACTTTGGCACATGCAGCTGGCTAGGTTTTGCTGCGTTACATCTCCACTGATCATGTGTAATGAACTCATGTCATAAGCTGTACTTCCCCCCCCCTTGTGACATGTCTACCTACTGCTAGCACCACGCTTCTTCCACTCATGGGAGGACTAGTTGTCGAGTAGTATGTCTCCATTGACAGTGTGCCATGAACTCATGTCAGGCGCAGTACATTTCCCCTCCCTGTGACGTGTCTACCTACTACTAGCACCACGCTTCTTCCACTCATGGGAGGACTAGTTGTCGAGTAGTATGTCTCCACTGACCGTGTGCCATGAACTCATGTCAGGCGCAGTACATTTCCCCTCCCTGTGACGTGTCTACCTACTACTGGTGCCATGCTCCGTCCCATCACAGGAGGACTTGTCGTGGTGGAGTAGTAGCTATAGATGCCCATGTGTAAAACTGTCCTAAGTCTATCTTTGCCACTTTGAAATAATGCTGTCTGCCTCAGTAGCATAGTCTGTTAGGTACCAGTCTAAGATGCGAGAGGCCATGGGTTATAATCCTTGCTCGGCCATGTATGTTGTGTTATCCATTCACCTCACTTCACCCTCGGCTCTTAAAACCTCGTTGTTAAAGAGCCGTAAAATACTCTCACCTCACTTCCTTAACGACTGCAGAACGTTAACTCTTCTGTACATTATTTCTCGTGGACTTACTTGTTTTCTCGGATCGTTTGCTTTGAAAGGTTTACGTGGAATACTATTCCACCTGATATTTGAAAGTAATATCATCAGTATTACAATACTGATGTAATTCTATTTCGTATTACATGAGCATCTTTCTGACGTAAATCACATCTCGTCATCACAACTAGGTACGCAAATTGAATAGGCTGTCGGAAATATTTATACACTCTTACACTATTTAGTGGTCGTATTTCGCTAAACCTTACCATTACAAGTTAAACATCTGGAAAGGAATCAAAATGAGAAGTAAATCGTGAATATAGCAAATTGAATGAAAACTAAATAGAAGATTATTTTATGTTTCGTTCCTTTACTGCCCCGAGAGTGCGAATTTAGTAAAGTCATGAGATACGTTTACTGGCATTAATGTTTTCGTCATCATGAAGCAAAAAACAACTGGTTATTTCGATGGGTTCAATAGCAATCCAGGATTTTTCTTGATCGCATTCCATGAATTTAAACCGCCTTTGCATTCAAATTTAGAAAAAAAAATCGTAGACAGTTGTGTCTATTTTATGGGCTTTACCTTGATGTAAAAATAGTGGCGATAGTTAGTTGGGTTCAAAACATATAGACGACAAATTTAAAACCCATTTCTTCACGTCTTCACGTTGTGTAAAATTTTGAAAAATAATATATAATTTCTGGTATACAAGTAAGCATTAATTACAAGCCAAAATCACGTCGATATCTTAAAGTTCAGCGGAATCGATGCATATCGAGCACGATTCGAAAACATATTTATCCTTTTTTTACTACTTTGGGTTTGAATTTGCAAAATAGCCAGAAATATTATTTTGGATCTCTACGTAAACATCACCCTAAAGCAAAAAGCATTTCGATGTATTGACTGGTACGGTAAAAATCACTAAACGTCTTGAAATATTAACTTACACGTATCCAATTAAGATAAAAATCAGGACGATAGCCTACTGGATTTGAGCTGTACTGATGATACATGAAAAGTACTTCTCACCTTTTTTTCCTTGGAAGCCGTATTTAGAAAAAAATCTAAAACGGGATCATGGGTATTTACATACAAAAAATTATGAAGTTAAAAACAAGTTAGTATCACAAATTGTAATCAGTAACTAACAGAAATTACACTTCTTGTATTTTCACGACTTTAAAAGTTGAATTTCGAAAAATCCTGAAACTAGCTAATATGAATTTTTATGGCTAACGCATTAAATTGAAATGTCCGACGATAGGCCACCGTGTTCGAGCTGTATATAAGAACCGGAGTAAAACATTTTCACCCATTTCATCCCTTAAGAGACGAATTCGAATAATAGCTTCTTAGTGCTCGCTTACGACCTAAAGGGAACTGACACAAAAATAATATGTCGAGGATAAGAGGTTTCGGCTGCAGCTTGATATGTCAGTGCTGCGTGTTGTTGTGTTAGTTGTTTATTGGTTAGTTTTAGTTAGTACTATATGTATACATACCAAGATAAGGAGAATACTTATTGTTTTGGGAACGTTAATCACAGTTAAGAACAGTAAACAATGCCTGAACAATACGAAAATGCTTAATTTGAATTAAGGCTAGAATCGGGTGACTGGGTTGAGGGTTACCCAAGAAGTAGTTGGACTAATATTTACAATTGTACTAAATTACTGCTGGAAAGAAACATTGTTTGAGACATAATTCGGGGTGGCAGGACAACTGAGACAGATGTACATGAAATGACACGTGACCTTAAAGCGAGCGATATTGCAATTGTCACATATTAAATACAAGAAGCAGAAGAAGAAAGATATAATACCAACAATGGGGCAAATAGTATGGTTTAGAATGATACCGTATTTTGTCAGTTGGAAAGCTCTGAGTACGTCACTGAATATGTAAACAATTATAAATGCGAATTAGCGACCATGAACCATTGTGATTACAGCTGGCATCAACTGTTTGCGTGTGTGACGGTTTTAGGGACAAGTTAAAAGGAAATTTTCACTGAAGCACTCCAGGCAGCATTAGCGAAGGTTATATATATATATATATATATATATATATATATATATATATATACATACATACACACAGATACGCACGCACACTGATGACTGGCTAACTGGAAATCATGAAATGAGAACTAAGAGTCAAGGTATAGTAGTAATGGTAATTCACTTAAGTATTTTGCAATATCCCATTTTCTATATTGTGCACACTGAATGAAGTGATTAGCTGAGTCGAAGTAAATATTTTCGGGGCAAACAAATTCAATTTGTTTTTATATGCTGAATTAAATATTTTGTTGAAATCACTTCGTTGTTTTTATTTCTGCGGTCGAAGTGTAATATTTCGTCTGTATAACTAATCGATTGTTTTGTTGTGCAAAACTGTTTGTGTAAAACTGTTTAAAACAGTTGTGGTAGCATCGATAATCGGACCTAAGACCTAACGGATTGAAAATTATTCTTTAAGGCGGCAGGTGGCAGTGCGTTCCCAGATAAGAATTTTTCTCAAAGACCAATAAATGTGCGTCCACATTGCTTGCCTACGAATAGGAAATATGCTTCAGGCTGATTGTGTACATTACCTTCAAGACATTATAATATTTTAAAACTTCATTTTATAGCCCTCAAACACAGTTAGAATTGGCTTTTTCAAACGTTTGTTTTATAAATTGTTTGTACCAGATTCGTGCATAATAAAGGTCTACAATTACTTTGGACTTTGCTATACTGAGGGATTCAATAAAATTACTTGGTTACCGCTTAAAGCCCTGCAACTGAAACGATACGGCCGAAACACTTCGCGCGTTTAAGAGTTTGGATGCAGGGCCGATCGACCTCCTTAACATAAACGGCCAAGACTGAATGTTGTTGATTGTTACATCCTACATGGCTCGTAAAATGTGTGGAATCTCTGATTTGCACTTCTTTTGTTTCCTCTAGAATATCTTCTATCGGGAATGTTTGTACGTGACTGAATCATCATTAAACACACGTATACGTTATATTGATATAGTTAAGGGCGTACACGTGGCAAATATTCATAATTTTATATTTGCCTGACATTGTGTTAGTTTTATAGACCTTACTTGTGACTATATTTTACAATTGTAGAAATATTTTAGCTCTCATAGTTTTCCCATGACGGCACGTTAAAGTCAGAATTTGCAAGTTACAGGAACATAGATACAACGAAAACCAAGTGGCTTGCTCGAATGAAATAAATTACACTGAAATTATATGTAATGGGCACTGTGCTAAAAGATTTAAAAACACTCAACAAAGTCATTTTGTCTTTTTTAAAAATTGCCATAAATGAGGTAAATTTTCGTCATTTAAGGATTTTTTAAAATAGTACAGAGGAATTCCATTCTGTGTTTTTAAATCTTTTAGCACAGTGCCCATTATATCTAATTTCAGTGTAAATTATTTCATTCAAGCAAGCCACTTGGTTTTCGTTGTATCTATGTTCCTATAACTTGCAAATTGCGACATTGACATGCCGCTATGGGAAAACTATGAGAGCTAAAAAATTTCTACAAGTGTAAAATGTAGTCATAAGTAACGTCTATAAAACTAACACTATGCCAAGCAAATATAAAATTATAAATTTTTACCACTTGAACATCCTCTGAGAAATAACAAAATAATTTTCGAGTTGCGATTTAAACTAATGGCGCGTACAAGATAAACAAATCCACATTATTGTAAATCGAAAGAAATTACTATATTTCGCTAACCTAATACCTTATTGCAAAGCGTAAGAATTTTTCCAAATAAAATAATACTTTGTTCGGTCAACGAAATCACGCGTAATGTTTTCGTATGTGTGATATAGTAACAAAATATTTCTTTGGTTCAAATAAATTTTTTTCCGCTTATTGAAACCAATATTTAGTTATGTTTTCGGAAAACAGCATTGTCCAGCAACTGACGCAAAACATACGAAACCACTAAACGGGAATCCTTTTATGCCAGAAGTCTAAAATTAATATAAAATTTTATGGATGAGCTGAACGAGCAATGTTTTAAGTGGGTTTATGTTTAACTGTTCGTCATATACCAAAATTTAATTTTAAAAAAATCTAGCACATTACAAGATCCTTAAAATTTAAATAGAATAATAGTTTGGAATAATTATTGTTGACTGTAAAGTGGACGGAGAGACTGCTAAGTGTATAAAATATGTAGTTTAGATTAGCAAACTTGAAACAAACTAAGTAACTCAACAAAACGTGCTTTGTGTGTACATTTGTAACATTTCAAAAATATGAGTCCAAATTTAATCAATTAAAAAAACTATTTTTGTACTGCTACGTTACTTTATATTTTTGAAGACCCTTTCATTTTGTGGAGTTCTTAAATTCCCTCTTTATTTAAATACTGATTTCTTTCACTTAGCGAGTCCCCTTCGCACTTAAGTTTAAAAATTAATGATAAACTATTATTTTTACTGATTCAGAGTCAGTTTAATGTATCGGGTTTTTTAATATGTAATTTTGTGGATCTTAAAACATAAACGAAAAATACTTCTACTGTTGTAAATATTATGTTAAAAATGAAATATGCATACATTTAAGCAAATATTGAAGTATTTCTTGTAAAAATTAAACTTTCAGATATTTTCATTTACAAATTTTTACATTTTAAAATTCAATAAATAGTTCACTTTGAATAAAGTTTTTAACTAACTATATTTACAGTTTAAAATAATATTCTTGTGATATAAACATACACACACGCACGGGCGCGTGATATATATGGTTCCTTTCAGGATTTGGAAAATAAAATCTCAGAACAGCATAAAAAGGAATGTTTATTTATAAATTCACTATTTGTCACGGTACTTTAAGCGTAATGTTACTGGCCAACAAAGGAATGGATCTGTAAAGATATTAATAGTGTCAGATACGAAAATTTACATAAAAATTAAATATATTCATGATATTTATTTCTCGTTTAAATTGTCTGATAATCGGATGGTGCATAAATATTTTCAGGATTGTGCCCACTGATAAAGTATGTCGGTTAAACATTGAATGGTAGTTTACATACACATAATTCGTAATTACTAATAAGGTTACTGGAATGTAACGTGAATGATAGTATCGTAAATAACAAAGAGGCTAGAAAAAAAAAGCAATTTTATTTTACATAACTTGATGTTTTCGAACTTAAGGTACCTTAAGTGCTAATAATGCTTATTTCATAGTAATATACTAGCTAGTTTAAAGGTACACTTATGTTTACTTCGCTAAGAACAATGTCAAAAATAGCTCTTCTAGGATTTATTACAGCTCGTCGAAATTTTACTAACGAGGTAATTGAGGTATGTGTATGAATAACTGTGTATGTGTAAATATATGTGTGTATATATGTATATATGTATAAATAATAATGAAGTAAAAACTTAAAACATTAAGTACGAATAGGTAATGACAGTTATTAACGAGGTGATTGCGGTATGTGTATGAATATGTGTATGTATATATATATATATATATATATAAATTATAATGCAGTACAAACTTAAACATTAAGTAAGAATAGGTAATGAATGGTGTTTCGAAATGCAAATGAATTATAATTGTTTTCATAGGAAATAAATATCCAAAAATTGTTGTGGAACAACAAAGTATAACACAAAACGTGGTGTTTATTTATAAAAACCTTATTTTTCAAGTTAAACAAAATTTTCTTATAACGCACAGTTAGCAGTTAGAAGATAACGTGTTTTGTTCCACGTTATATAAACAAACTCAAAATTAAAATAAAAAGACGATCAAATACGTAACTTTTGTGTATGGTGCATCGGAACACGGAACACGTAACAATTCAGAAAATAAAACTATCAATTCATACACGGCTGAGATGGCGCATAGGCTGATAAAAAGTAAACCTGGCCGATAAATTTACAAGGATTAACATCGCATAGACTAAACAAAGCACAGAAAAACGTCAGTAAACAGTAATATATATGTATTCAAAATTACTACAAAAATTAAAAAAAAAATAGCAATGTAAAATTACGCAGAGGGTAAGATACAAGTATTGAAGACTCATAGTTATTTAGGAAAACATATTGTTGCGAGCCGCGACTCTCTTGATGAGCGGAGGTAAAGGGACCTCCAACTGCACTGTACGGCTAGTGTTACCTTGTGTGACGCCGCAGCAACCACTGCACGCCGCAATTATCGTGCGAGTAGATAAGCTGATATAGCAGCGCTAAGAATAAAGGAATCTCGGCGTGCACTGTGCTGCTCATGTGACACTGTGGCGTCGTCGTGTGGCGGCCACATGCATGTCTATCTTGGGTTTCGTAAACACTCGAATTACAGCAGTTATCATGATCTAGAGTATTCCATGCGTACTCTATTTTGCAGGAAAGTACTTGACCCTGATACGACCTCCTTCTAGCAGCTTTTAGATAAAGACTTATCGCGAGAATTTGAGACTTTAGAGTAATGGCATTCCAGAGTTCTGCAGCAGAGACAATGGAGTTTTTGGCCGGCTGGTGTCTGGTATGAGTTGTGGCGGGTCGCGAGAAGAATTCAGGAGTGTTCGGCAAGATTGTGTACGGAAACTAATAGTGCGACGAGAGAGTTTCAGGGCCTCAGGAGGGCTTTCGGTGTGTTCTGAGTTTGTCAGTGAGTCCACAATTTGTAAATAATACAGACATTTCAAGAACAGAGAACTTGTATATAGGACTATGATCATATAATTTCGGTTTTATATATTTTATAAATAGTTTTTTGAGTTGTTTGATGTTTTATTTAATATTAATTAATCATTAGTGGCACACAAAAATAATTTTGGTGTAGACAATGGTAAATAAATTAGGTAAGCTTTATGTATTTTACTTTATTTCATCAAAGACCTCTACCCCTCAGTGTACCTAGCCCCAACTTGTAACAGTGTGAAATAAATACGAGACATCCTAGAAACAATTTGTAGCCTTCCTTATACGAGAATGACATTAGAGGTGTTTTTCTTCTGTTAATTTTTGTGGTCTTTTGATATAGTATAGTATAGTAATTTAGCTTTTACGCTTCATTTTAACTAATGGCTGAACCAATTCAAAGCTTCACTGTTAAAACACACCTTACCATTAAACGAAAAAAAAAAACATTAATTGTGTAATTATGTGCGTAATGACGGAATGGTGAATGAACACAGCGAATAAGTTTAGACCGCAGAGTCTTAAAAAAATGCCGCGGTGATCGTTAGTGCCTTGAGAAAGATCTTCAAACAACGATTATAACTTCCCTGGCAGGCGGATACGTGTCTAGACTGTGGTATGTGCACAACTGTTATAGACAGGCAACAATTTTCCCGGCTGTTACCCTGTCTTCCTCACCAGTTCACTCCATCACTTGCTCGTAATAGCTCTCGCTTAATATAACACGTGAGGGACGGTGAAAGACTATAGTCACACACATTCAAGCCTGTCTCTTTAGTTCTCCATACTGCAACACTGGGTGTGCATTTCAGAGACAGTGTATATAAGTTCATCTATACAACAATAACACGAATAACAATGGCGACGATATTACGTTTATACACTTTTATATAAAGTTCAAATATGTTTAGCTAAGATTTTCTTTTCTATCAGCACTCCTTGAGAAATTATAAATTTGTAAAATATAATCGTAAAATAACTTAACAGGAAAGAAAGCAGATATTATTAATAATATTAATACTATTTTTTCTGGCATAAAAGTGCTAACTTATTAAAAGTTAAAAATTTTAAATTTCAACTCTAATTATATCTCATAAAAATGAAATCAGTTTTGGGACTTGCAAATCATAGAATCTTTCACAAAAAACAAAGAAAATCCAGACTAAATAAATATAGAACATCAAGAAGTTTTTTATTGTTAGCAAGAATAATATAGTCTTCATTATTTTACCTAGTTGATACAATTACCTTTTGAATGTCGTGTATGATTTCCTACCTATTTATAAGTAGAACTTATTAAATTGCGTTTACATCTGTAACCTAGTTTATAGAAATTTAGTATTAACAATTAAATTCAGTTGTACCAAAAACAGGAAGTTATCATCATAACCAGCCTACTTTCCTCAAAATGGGTGTTGAAGTTAACCTGAAAAGTAAAATCGTTTACGTAATTCTATGAACAGTAAAAAGTATTATTAATTTAGGCATGTAATAAGCGAAACACATAAAATATATGCCAGCTTTATTAAGTAATATTTGCGTAATCAGTGTGACAATATTGGGGAAAAATAATTTATGAGATGTCTTTCTATCATAAAATTAAAAACTGCCGCCGTTTTAATAACATTATAATATTACCACAGGATGAACGAAATAAACACAAGTCTAGTGAACTAACAAAATAGACTATGCTTGCAAGATTAACGAACTTCGGAAAAATGCTACCTCAAATTTTGTCATATTACAATAAAATATATAAATAGCCGTCAGTACAAAAATGTGAACACAAGATTAACGAAATACACAAAAGTAAATTCAGTATGCTAAATAGTGTATGTAATAAGTTTAATAAAATAAAAATTCCGCCGATATAAATATACATATATATAAATTACTACCGTTTTGAAAGTATTAGAACAAAGCAAGCAAAAAACGCAAGAAAATGTCAAGTCGAAATTCCAGGCTGTACATATAAACTAAGATTATTAAAGGGTAAAAAAAAAACCCTCAGAAATTTTAAACAAAAAAGATTGACCTCATTTTTAAAATAAGAACACAGGACGAATAAAATATAAAAATTTCAATTCAATTTATCAATTTGTATATGTGTACTAAACTTTTTGAAATGCAAAAAATTTTTCCTGAGATATGACATGTTAGGCCAAAAATATGAAATGGCCAGCGTTTTAAAAGATATGAACATATGGTGAACAAATTACACAGAAATAAAACCATGTTATATGTATATGCAAATGAAGATTAATGAACTTCGATTAAATATTTCCCCAAAATTAAAATTATTGTTACAAGTTTCGAAGAACAAACATTTCATGTGGGCAATTCCCATGATTTATTTGGGATAGAGGTCTTATAATTAGAAATAAAAGAGTTAAATTAAGTACTGGATTTAATAGCTCACGAAGCTACGAAATACACAAAACAGTAATCAAATATAACTTTCACAACACAATTAGTTATGCACACAATTACTCCTGTGTCACAGACACGTTAATTAGCTTGGCCAATTAAAGCATAAAAAAGGTCTACCATCAATTAATTGAAAATTACAAATCACAATAAAATTCAGTCATATATTCAATCAACAGGCTTTCAAATAGGGACAATGTACAACCTTATCAGTCCGAAGTGGTGATGGCTCACCATGTGCTGCGCAGCACCCCGAGTGCCCCGTTGTCTTCTCTCTTGAGGTATTCGGTTCTACTCCCGTCGCACACCTCCTCTTCGCCTGTCAGCCCGCCGCAGCAGTCCTCTTGTTTCGCCCACTATGAGACACTCGGGCTTTTAGTCATGGGCCAGCCCTCAAGGTGTTTCGACACTGGCCCCATCCAGCCTGCCCTCAGAAACACAGCATGCAACATTGTCCCCTCCTTAAGTCTGTTCGTCCCGAACAGACACAACAGCCTCAGGTCCATCGTAGAAGGCTAATCTGTCGATGTGTACAACTTTAGGTCCTCTCGCCCGAGAGCATCGACGAACAATCCGAAACACAACATCATTGATCTTCTTCACTATTTCATAAGGGCCTTCCCAATTCTTCTGCAGCTTGGGACAATACTCCTTCTTTCTCTGAGGGTTGTACAACCACACCAGTTGACCTTCTTGAAATGTTTCGTCTGATGCATTCCTATCGTAGCGAGTCTTCATCCTGTCGGTGTTGATCCTAAGGTGTCGCCGGGCAAAGTTGTGAGTGTGAACCAACTTGCGACGTAAATCACTGGCATATACTGGGGATCCAATCTGGTCTTCCTCTGCCGGTCGTCCGAACATCAGGTCGCTCGGGAGACGGAGCTCTCTTCCAACAGCATCCTAGATGGTGTCACCTTAGTTGCTTCATGGACAGCAGAACGGTATGCTAGCAGAAACAGGGGTACTTTGGAGTCCCAATCCTTTTGATTATCAGATACAAAGATGGATAGGTACTGCTCAAGGGTGCGATTTAGGCGTTCAACCATTCCATCAGACTGTGGATGTAGCGGAGTGGTTCGGGTCTTCTTTATACCCATTATCTTCATCACTTCTTGGAAAAGGGCTGCTTCAAAATTCCGCCCTTGGTCCGAGTGAAGCTCCAATGGCACCCCGAACCTTAAGAACACATGTTCGACCTGTGCATCAGCCACCGTGCTGACTTCTTGATTCGGTATGGGAAGAACCTTTGGCTATTTGGTGAAGTAGTCCTGCACCACCAGCAAGTACCGATTGTTTCTCTTGGTTATTGGCAAGGGACCCAAGATTTCAACCACCATTCTCTCGAATGGAGCACCAACATTGTACTTCTGGAGACGACCTCGGCCTCTGACCCTCGGACCTTTCTTTGCGGCACAATCGTCACACATTCGGCACCATCTGACGACATCTTCACGGCAATGAAGCCAGTAAAATCTCTCTCGAACCTTGTTGAGTGTCTTATTAATGCCGAAATGACCGCCTGACACAGAATTATGGAGCTCCTTCAGTACCTCTGGAACCATGTTCTCTGGGAGGAACAACTGTAGGTGTTCATGTCTGCCATCCGCACTCTCCCAATTCTGGTAGAGGACACCATTCTTTAGTACAAGTGAACACCACTGTGCCCAATATGCCTTAGTTGTAGCACTCTTTTCAGATAGCTCCTGCCATTCTGGCCGGTGGTCCTGCTCTTTCCAATCCAGAATTGGGCACAAGTCTGGGTCACTTTGTTGTTCTTCTCTAATTTTGTCATCAGTCCAGGAGAACTTCCTATCGGCTGTTGAC
>PNEQ01119487.1:24422-54107 GCA_003012365.1 Medauroidea extradentata
CTTGCCGTTCACAATGGCGACAGTTGGGGTCACAAGGTCTGCGAGATAATGCATCTGCATTATTGTGGGAGCGACCAGCACGGTGTTGTATATCAAAGTTGTATTCTTGAAGGTGTTGTATCCATCGAGCTATTTGTCCTTCGGGATTCTTGAAGTTCAGTAGCCAGCGTAGAGCAGCATGATCTGTTCGCAAAGTAAATTGTCTGCCATATAAGTAGTGGTGGAAATGTGATATGGACTTCACCATTGCCAATAGCTCCCTGCGAGAGACACAATAGTTTCACCCTGGCTTCTGCAGCACTTTGCTGAAATATTCTAGAGGCTTCTCTACTCCATCTTGAACCTGTGATAGCACAGCACCGATGCCTACATCACTCGCATCTGTATCCAATATAAACTCGCCTTCATTATCGGAGAAGCCCAAAACTGGAGGGGACATTAAAACTTCTTTTAATTTTCAGAAAGATGCTTCACATTCAGGGGTCCACAGAAATTTTCTTTTGGCTTCAGTGAGCTCATATAGTGGCTTGGCAATCGTAGCAAATCCATGTACAAACCGCCGATAATAAGCACAGAGTCCAAGAAAGCTTATCACCTGTGTCCTGTCTGTTGGTTGTGGCCAGTCTTTTATTGCCCTGGTTTTTTCTGGGTCAGTCTGGATTCCATCAGCGGATAACACATGTCCTAGGAAACTAACTTTCTTTTGGAACAGGTGGCACATCTTGGGAACTAGCTTCAGATTTGCAGCAGCCACTTTCTGAAACACGGAATCTAATCTGGTAAGGTGTTCTTCAAATGTTTTACCTGTGACCACAATATCATCTAAGTAAACTTGGCAAATATCTAGAGGTAGGATCTTTTCCATTAGTCGTTCGAAGGTAGCAGGGGCATTGCATAGACCAAACAGCATGACTTGAAACTGCCAAGTTCCTTTCCCTTGCACAGAGAAGGCTGTCTTCTCCCTGTCCTCTTGTGCCACCTCACATTGCCAGTAGCCACTTTTCATGTCAAGTGTAGAGAACCATTGTGACCCTGTCAAGCTGTACAGTGTGTCATCAATTCGGGGGAGGGGGTAGCAGTCCTTTTTGGTCACATCATTCAGCCAGCGGTAATCCACGCAAAATCTTGTGGACCCATCTTTCTTCTTAACTAGCACAACAGGTGATGACCAAGGGCTGACCGACGGCTTGATCACATCCAAGTCCTTCATTTCTTTCAAGATGCCATCCACAGTCTCTTGTTTAGCCAGAGGCAGTCGTCTTGGAGGTTGCTTGATTGGCCTAGCTTCTCCTGTATCAATGTGGTGTTGTGCAGCGGATGTTCTGCCAAGGTCGAGTGGCCCACATGAAAAGGTTTTCTTGTTTTTCTTCAGAAGTTCTGCCACAGCCTTTTCTTGTCTCCAGTTCAAATTTTCTCCAGTTCTAGTCAGTAGTTCCTTGAGTGGTTCTGGCATAGTCCCATTAAGGTCGCCTGACTTGATGTCTTCTTTGTCGGTTGTAGTTATTCGGGAGACTTGTCTGCACATACCTACTATGGCCCCCTCCTCAAGCTGGATTGCCCTGTTCGACAAGTTGACCATTCGAACAGGTAAATTACCAGAACTCGGCGAAACCAATGTTCTTGCTACCACCACCTCATCAGGTAAGCTGCTTCCTCTTCTCATTTGTTCGACCAGAGCTATACTCCGCAAAAAATTGCCTCGACACCGTGTGGGGATGACAATCTCACTGGATGCTTGCAAAACAGTTGTCTCACAACAGACCACTTGGCAGCTGGTTGGCACGGATAGTTCACTTCGTGGCATCATTACCAGTTCTCGGTTACCAGTCTTTAGTACTCCCGACCGAGTATCTATACAGCGCAACACATCAAGGCCCAATAAACATTCATCTTCTATGTTGGCTATGTACACTTCGTGCTCAATGCAGAGGTCACCCAACTTCAACTGTACTTTTTTCTTCCCCTTCACTGGTGTGGTCTCGCCTGTCACTGTCGTCAGAAAGCTTTGTTTGTAATTATGGCTCCGTGACTGCTGGGTATAAAGCCCTAAGATGTCCGGTCTGACAACAGTAATGGTTGCTCCAGTGTATACAAACATATGGCAAGAAACATTATCCAGACTGCCGTCCACTAGGATTGCATTAAAATCTTGTTTCACTGAGCGTACTTGAAGAAATACTGGGGCCTTATCTCCCTCAGTCACCGACCTTCGCCCCTTAAGACCGGTGCATGCATGTTTCCCGATGGCTGGCCAGATCGGGCAGCTTCATCCTGCTCTTGGTTTCTGTTTTTCTGTAGCCATCGTGGACATTGGGCTCTCAGGTGTCCGGGATCTCCACATTCCCAACAGCTTGGCGTCCCTGTTGTCGAGGGCGGAGTGTATTCATTTTGTGTATCATGGTTTCCATTCTCTTCAAGGTGTTCTCGAAGCGGCTATCTCTATCGTCGCCCGCCACTGCGACCGCCCGCACAGCACGCCGAGTTGATGGTCCTCTTGCAGAGTCAACCTCCAGTGTTCTGGCCAGGGCATCCTGCATAGTCCTTGGGGCGGCCAGACGCACTGCTTGGCGTACATCTACATCGGCAATGGCGTCGACGAAGAAACCGACTGCTATTATGTCTCGTGCTTGTTCTGGACACCCCTCGAGCGACAAATGGGCGAGTCGCACAATGTCCTGCCACAATTCTTGCAGTAGCTCCTCTGATCTCTAGATGCGGCTCCTTAGTTGGGCATGGTGGGCATGTCTCAAGTACTTGTCGCCGAAGCGCAGCTCCAGTGCAGTAACTAATGTCGAGTATTCCAGACGTTGTTGTTCTGGAAGCGACTGGAGTATACTGAGGGCAAGTCCCCTCAGCACAGCTGCAAGATAGTAGGCATGTTGCTGGTCAGACCAACCATTTATGGTCGCCACAATCTCGAACTGGTTTTGGTTCTCTCGCCATGGAGTCTGGCCATCGTAAGGAGCAGGCTTGACAGAAATCCCTTTTCCAATGTTCGATGCAGGCGCACTAACACCAACATGTTGCAGCCCATTTTCTGCCTGGTTGTGAACCACACTATAGCCTAGTTCAAACTTCGTGGACTTCTCTTCGCCGCCTTCAGGTTTTGATTCAGCAATGACCTTGTCTTCTCCGGTAACAAGATGGCCACCTTCTTAACCACGGAGAAGTTCTTGATACTCCTTCCTCAGCTCATCCATTTGTTGCTGCATGCTATTTTTCGCATGGTCCACCTTCTGGTTCACATTGTTTATCTCTTCCTTTAAACTGCCTACCTACTCGTTCACAGCCTCTATTTCCTGGTACACCATTCCTTTGAAACTATCTACCTGCTTATTTACATTTTAATTTACACTATCAATTATCTCATCTACATTTTCATTTACACTATAAATTTTCTTATCAACATTTTCATTTACACTATCAATTTTCTTATCAACATTTTCATTTACGCTGTGAACATTTGCATTTACTGAATTTATTTGGCCACTTATTTCGCCACTCATTCCCTCAATGAGGGCTCTTTGTGCTTCTATTTCAGCTGACATTCTTCTTGTAATCATTCACATTTACAATTGAAAATTAAACTTAAAATTTATAGAGCGGTTCAATTTAATTCAATAGTAATTGTGTGCAATGATTTAAATTTACAGAATTAATTGTTTAATTTACTTTATGCCTCTATCCCACTTCTGACACCAGTGTTACAAGTTTCGAAGAACAAACTTTTCATGTGGGCAATTCCCGTGAGTTCTTTGGGATAGAGGTCTTATAATTAGAAATAAAAGATTTAAATTAAGTACTGGATTTAATAGCTCACAAAGCTACGAAATACAAAAAACAGTAATCAACTATAACTCTCACAACACAATTAGTTATGTACACAATTACTCCTGTGTCACAGACATGTTAATTAGCTTGGACAATTAAAGCTTAAAAAAAGTCTACCATCAATTAATTGAAAATTACAAATCATAATAAAATTCAGTCATGTATCCAATCAACAGGTTTTCAAATAGGGACAATGTACAACCTTATCAGTCCGAAGTGGTGATGGATCACCATGTGCTGCGCAGCACCCCGAGTGCCCCGTTGTCTTCTCTCTTGAGGTCTTCGGTTCTACTCCCGTCGCGCACCTCCTCTTCGCCTGTCAGCCCGCCGCAGCAGTCCTCTTGTTTCGCCCAACACAGCTCCGAATGTAGCCGCCTGCCGCCTCACAGTAGACTCTGACGTCACCAAGATGTCTTCACCAGTCTCTCTCCACAGGCGTAGCACCTTCCTCTAGCACTACCAATAGCGAACTCTCCCCGAATTTGTCGATTCATCTTTTATATATTAGGCAAAACAGTAGGGGAATTACCGCATCACAGGGGTCTAAAATTAGATATTTCGTCACGTTTCGGACGAGATTCGAGTCATGTAGGCCGCTTCGCAGGGCAAAAACGCAGTTGGGACAGGTATCTATGACGTAGTTTCGGCGGGATTCCCACTATAAGACACTCGGGCTTTGAGTCATGAGCCAGCCGTCAAGGTGTTTCGACACAGGCCCCATCCAGCCTGCCCTCAGAAACACAGCATGCAACATTATGGTTCATTTTCCAAATAAATATGAAGTGGTCACCATTACGAAGATATGAACACTTGATAAACTAACAATAGTTAAGTCAGTTTTGTATGTACTATATTTGTACCAACTTTGATGAGATTCCTGAAAACTTTTCTTCAGATGTCTTATTAGACTAAAAAACATAATGAACTCAGAATGAACGAAATATACAAAAGTCAAGTCAGCTTTGCATGTTAATGAAATTCTGAAATAAATTTCCTAAACTATGTTATACTATGCTAAAAATAGTAAAATAGCCGCCGTTTATAAACATGAACACAGGATGAACGAAATACACAAAGTCAGGTCAGTGTTTTATGTAGTAAATATGTACCAAGTTTGACAAAATTCTAAAATACCGTTCCTTAGGTATCTGTCTTGATCGAAAAATATTAAAAATTACCACTATTTTGAAAATATAAATAGGGCGTAAACGAAATATATATAAAAGTAAAGTCAGGTAACTAAGTACTGTATGTGAACAAAGGTTGATGAAATTCAGTCCACTAGTTCAAAAGGTTTTTGGAACGACACACACACACACACTCAGGTACACAGACAGGAAAGTGATCTGATAGCCCACTTTTTCCTTCGAAAGTAGGCTACAAAAAGGCATTTTGAACTCAATTTGTACATAGCAAATGTATTAAACATGGCATAATAATAGAGGCTCTTGCCAAAAGTTACGAAGCAGCAAATCACTTAATATTTTAATAAATATAAATGGAGACAGAAAAATTATTCATTTGTTGCAAAAAATTTGAACATAAAAAATTTACTGGGTTCGAAAGATTTATATATATATATATATATATATATATATATATATATATATATATATATATATATATATATGTGTGTGTGTGTGTGTGTGTGTGTGTGTGTGTGTGTGTGTGTGTGCAGGCGTGCGTGCAAATACAGGGTGCGTGTCTGGAAAAGGTTTAAAGCTCTTGGTCACATTGTAGGTGATACGAAATATACAGGACGTTATCAGAGTCACCCTGAGATTGTGATCTTCGAGGTTACAACCTGCATGGAAGTAGCAACCAATCGCAGTGACGATGTCAAATATTGCGTCAAGTGAGCCGAGCAATCTGGGAGACATCGGGGTATATTTCGATTCTATGTCTGATCTGTGCCATTCCCAGAGCCTCGCATGTGGGAGTCTTACGTGATGATACGACAGAATACTCCGGGCCAGCCCCACAGTCGCCTCAGTCACCCATATTCGTAGTTGTTCCTACTTCAATGCTATTTCAAAGCAGCCTGTGATGAAAGCCAATGTATGTCAACTTACCAGCCTATGCGACTCTATGTGCATATTTTACTCGTCTTCGCATAATCTAACATGTCACATCGAACTTTAACCCTTATTCAGGGGCACCCTGTATGTATAGCCATGAAAATATGCTCACCTCCTCCATAATTTGTACCCTCGTTATGCATAATGTATAACATACGAATTTAAAGTGGAAATGAAATGTACGGCTATACTTCGTGAAAAATTACATCAAAGATTGTATAGCTCATATTTGACAGGCTTATCAGTAAGGAATAATACTCAAACCACACAGTCAATAACAAGTTGAATGAACCGAGCAATCATATCGTAGTTCATTGCACTTGTAGCGCCCGCCTTCGCACTACGAGCTTGTGTTGTGTCAGTCCTCATCACCATGGCAACGGAACAACAGACGGTGCTCTGTCTTCTTCAGTTTGCTAAATGGGGATCAGTGATGATTACTCAACGTGAATCCGTCGCTAAGTCGGAATAACGACCATCCGAACAGTAACACCGGGCATGCTGACACGAGTAAGGAATGAGTTCGCGTATCGCATGGTTCAGGCTGCACGTGTTGGTCACATTAATGGATATGTTCCACGGCTCGTTTGATTGGTCAACCAAGGTGCGTTCTTTTATGATCATTCTTTATGTAAAAATTATTAAAGGGGCACATAAGAACTTATCGATTAATGTTTAAAGCTAATTTACTCTTACCTTCTGTTACACTATATGAACAAGAATAAATAGGCAAAATTACAATTCAAAAAATAATTTGATACAGCACTGTCAAAATAGTGTACACTTAATACAAAACTGTTTACAATGTGTTCATCTATCTGGTAAAAAAATATGTATGCAATAAAAATATGTCATCCATGTTATGCCAGTATTGTTACAGGAGGTTAAAGCCATATGTTTAGTACAAAACGAAGGTTTTGGTAAAGTTCAAATCAAATCGGTTAATATTTTCGTATGTATTGCCATGCTGTCTATATAAATACCATTTTTAGGATAATCATTGAATTATTCTTGCAAATTTTAATTTTGCTTTCGCGGAATTAGTTGAAATTTGGTTTCAAAGTGGTTATTCATAGCCTATAACAATGAAGTTGGCGGCAATTCTAGGCCACAAAAATTAGAAAGTTTGACGGCGATCTATAAAATCATTCGAATAATAAATTCTACATGAAAATCGCAACCAATTTCAATTTAAATTGTAACTCAGTCTTTTTGTCGGTTTCACAATGTTATATATACATCAGGTACGTATGTTAAATCACACTTTAATGACACTTATATTCCATTCGACAACTTAGAGAGTGCTACGTAATTTCTATACAGGATGTTACTGAACTACGCCGAACTCCGGCAGGCGATTCCTTATGAAAAAAAAAAAAACAAGTACAAATTATATTTTGCATTTTTCGCCTAAACTTAATATCAAAAGATTAACGAGTCTTTCAATATCAACATTTATAATCGTATTTTCCCAAGATATCAGAAACTAAATAACATAAAAAATAAATATTTTCAGCATTGCTTAATGCTGTTGGGACCTTCAAACCTACAGCAAATACAACTTGATACCTTCCACCCTTATAAAAATAATAGGGGTGTCTAACATCTAGTTGCATTTATATTTCATCTTTCAGCATTTTCGAGCATTCAAAGACGGTTAATTGAGAAATGAGACCTGCGTAACAAAAAAGGTCCTGTTGTTGCAACTGTCTATGACGTATCGTTTGTGCTCAAACGTACATGAATAATTCGCGCAGACATACAGAGCCTAGATCACAGCCTAGATCACAGGCAATCCTACGTACATCCGTGTGACATGTTCAGCGTACAGTCTACTGTGGACATTCACATTCCGAAAAGACATCACTCGTCTCCTCTCTGGGGTCATTCTCTGTGTCTCCAGTATCCTCCTCCTCACTTCGTTAGGTATGCACCTTGTTAAGCTGCTCTCTTACTGTGGCCCAAACCATATCCTTATCGACACCTTGAATTAGAGCCTTAGCTCTTTTCAGCCACTTCTTCTTGTCCGAGTCCGGTTCAGGTACCTCCTCCCATTTAGTTTCTGTTGATATTAACTTTCTAATGGCCCAGACCACCTGAGCTCTTGGCACTTCAGTAGTTATAATGTCTTTCAACCTTTCCTTCCTGTCCACCCAACTGCCACCAGCCTTTGGCTGTGTTATGATATCTTCATACCACATCTTGGCTTTATTTAAAAAGTCTACAAGACTAGCACTTCACTACACATTATCACCAGTTCACAGTTCACTATTCTTCTGTCCACTCCCTCACTACTTCACTTACACTTACTTGTGAGGGCTACCACCCCACATGACCACGGACATATGCCCTACCTGCACTGTCCCTTCTTGCCCCTCTTGGCCGTTTGTAAGGAGTCACAGAGTGAATTTTAGCAACACACAGGTGCAAGCACCCGGTTGACTGATGACCTCGCAACCCGTTGCCACTCCTTTACCACGCTGACGGGGGCGCAAACAGTGCTCCTCTTCTGAGATTCGCTTCGGCTAGATTATCCTCTATTGAGCGCCAGTCAATCAGAGGTTAGGTTATCTCGAGGCACGACTGTATCCGGAGTACCCCGAGATACTATCGACAAATGGAAGTATGGAAACATTGTTTCAGTAGAAAACGTTTACGTATATTACGAAGAAAAGTTGTTAACCACCTGGTGTATACTAATCGCCATTAAATCGTTTCGCTACATAAGTACACTGTGAAAATTTTTCACCGTCGATTTGCGAAATTTTCGTGAAAAATTTTTCCGCATACCTCCGTGAATTCACATAAACGTATTTGCGAATCCAACAGAAGATTCCGCAAAACAGTTTCATTACTCAGAACTGAGTCATGTTTACATTTATATAATGCTACAATTATATTTATACAGATTCGCAGATTTACCGTTGATATTGAAATATATCCGTAATATTTACAGCTCTCTAACCCACAAGTTTACGAATTTTTCCGTGCAAGTGTCTGCAGGATTATGGACATATTACGTATGATTGCATAGTGTTTATTTAGTATAGATATTTTAATACTTTATTTTTACGGACTCAATTTCTGTTTATTAACTATACAATACCATTAAAATTTATAACGGCGTACATGCTAGTATTTCAAGTTGTACCAAATGCCATGGCAAATTATTTTAGTATGTTACTAAGGAGTACTAAACGACAGCTGCTAAAGCTCTCACGAATATAAGGCGGCAATGTTAAAAATATTTTTCGTTGTTTTATGGAGAAGTTCCGGTAAAATTTCCCCGGAAGTGTCTGTTAATTTACGGAATGCTAATAGCTCCAGTTATGGAAACTCGCGTATTTATTGAACTTCTCCAGGATGTAGACACAATAATGCGTTCGGTTATTTTTTCGTTTTTGCTCCCAGTTTTACATACGTTTAATTAATGAAAAAATATTTTGTATAATAAAATTATGTAGGCTACCGGTTTATTGAACAGACATTTCCGTAAAGTTGTCCGGAAATTTTTAACACACTACACAATAGAACGTGAGCAGTCGGAATTACCCTTTTGAAGGTTCAGTAATTAATAACCAAGCATGATTCACTTATATTTTAATCTCCCAAACAAAAGAATAATGAAATATTAATGAAAATCTATCCTTCGTGTGCGCCCAACGAGTAAATGTCAGTTGATATATATTTGACAATTTTATTATACCTCTGTGTTCCCGATACGTTGAGAGAAATGTTTGTACTCTCCGTGTACAGTTAGTACATGTCTATTGCTTGTGACTGATATGACTTAACCACTTAGCACCTATGACGAGCAATTCAACTTCTACCTATAATTTATTTCATAGCGTGCGTGTAGATTTTGAGTGCAAGACTGTCATCAACCATATCACTATGTTTAACGGGACACAGTATGCACCGATGGTTTACCTAGCAGAAACACATGCACGAATTCACAAATATACATACGGCTCTACAAATTAACATTGCATACAGGAATAAAAATACATTAAAAAATGGTCGCTTACACAGATTTCTGTACAGGTTGTAGAGCTTTGACAGATATAAGTGTCTTTCAAACTCGTCCAAACTGCGTGAGAGATATATACTTAGGAATACATTTAAACAACTTTAACAAATTCAACATCTCCCTTAATATGTTATGTTACCAACGGAAATAGCAGAAATGCCATGTAAGAAAAGTATTGATGCACACGAAAACTGTGTGTGTATATATATGTATATGTATGTATATATATATATATATTTATTTATTTATTTCTGTGTGTTTGTAAGTAGCATTGTTATAGTGATAATTTATGTCTTATGGGCGCCGTCTAAAATAATTTTCATCACCATGATTTATTTTTTATTTGTACCAGATACTATTTTTCTTATTTAAGACACAAAATGTGACAACATTTTGATCTTATAAAAATTTTAACCCTCATAGTTTTTGCATAATAGCTCGTTGAAGTAAAAATGGGCATATTATTGTTTTAAGGACGACAATAAAACCAACTGGCATACCAAACTGAAACAATTCACAGTGGTTAAATATATCGCCGGCTACAATTTCTCTTACATAAAAACAAAGCATTTCTTTTGTATTTGAATAAAAGTGCGGAAATATTAAGTAAAATTTTAGAAGCTGTTATAAGTTTTTAAAAATACAAAAAAAATATTATTTTGTGGTTTATCACAGATGAACTAGCAGCCTACAACATCTTTATTCACTGTGAACTTTTTCAGTTTGATAAGTGAGTTGGTTTTATTATGGTCGTTAAGACGGTAGTATGCAAATTTGGAACTTAACGAGCCATATACGCAAAGACTATGCCAAATAAAAATAATAATAACAGCAAAATTTAGTAACATTTTGTGTCTTATATAAGAATTAAAATATATCTGGCACAAATATAAAATATTAACATGATGATGCAAATTGTTGTAGTAAGTGACCTTAAAACAATAGTTGCACCACTTAATATTAATGCCGCAACAGTCCAGTCCAGTGATCAGGACTTTCGCCTTTCACCAAGGCGATCCGGGTTCGATTCCAGGCGAGGCCAGTCCCCGAGTTTTCGCATGTACGAGTCGTGCCATAGGTCGCGCGTTTTATCGGCGTTGCTTCGTATTCACGTCACCACCAGCGTTAAAGATGTAGATGTTAAGCACTGATCAAAATATCTTATTTTTCATTAAATGTAGAAGCGAGCTTTTCGACAAGACTGCTAATAGTGGCTATGATGAGCAGTAATGCGCTTTCCAGTGTCGCCTTGAGCGCTTCCACACGTATAGACCTTAGAGTAGCACAACACTTCCACACACACAGTCACATTAAACTCGATACTTATTTGGAGAACTTGCTGAAAACACATGGCCTCACCGTAAAAAGACAACTTGTCCCCTGACTTCATAGGCAATGCGTCAAGCGTGAGTGTTGTACAGATGTGCCTATTAGATGAATTCTGAGGCGTTGCCGTAGTCGATCTTACAGCAACAGCGCAATTTATACAGTTTCTGGCCATTTGTACGTTAATTGTTCCATTTAGAAATGCATGTCATCTTGTCTGCGCAATTTGCTGACATCAATAACATAATTTCTGACTTCCTTCACCACACTTGCCCTCGTAGCTCAATTTGATAAACAGAGGGAAATTATTATCTGCTCGTGTACCCAGATTGTGTCAGGGTCACAGTGTGTATGATAGAAGGCCGGGGCAAAGATTGGGCCGGCTGCTCGACTAGCGAGACATGCCTGTATAGCCCGTCGTCCCGAGGAATGGCTAAGGTCAGGTGAGATATGTGTGGAGAAGCGACGGAATGAGAGAGGCGCGGGAAACCGGAGTTACCGAGAAAACACACCGGCCAACGGGCAAGTCCACCCAGTTTCCCACATCAAATAAAAGCCGGTACCGAACCCGCCCGCAAGGTCGTGGGGTTCATAAACAGTGGAATGAAGATCAAATGTTATTTTTTTATTGTCATTGAAATTCAACATTTTGTACAATACTTTATTTTATATTACTCTTATCATTTTAGGATATTACTATTTGCAATCAGAAAAAAACACTATATAAATGTTAGCGATACTACTAGGTCTATTTGCATTCAATTAAAATGATTTTAGTACTCTATAAGATGCAAAGTATTAGGCCTCAAAATTTATAGAAACATTAATGGCCCGAACAGAAAATAAGAATTTTAATCTCATAATTAATATTCTATTTTTAGCGCTATGGACTGGATAATATAGGTGTGAAATTAATATTTCTGAAATCATCCCACATAACATGTTAGCTCACTGCAAGCCTTGCATTTGACTTAAGCTTGTATGCTGGCATAATAATTTTTTTAGCTTGCAGGTTTTCTGCAAGTGTATTTAAGAAAAATGCTGGCAGTTAAATTTCTTGCAAGCTTGTGTTAAGCTTGATGGCTTACAAGTTAACCTTAAATGAAGTTTAGTACGCAAGCTTGGAACAACTTTAAAAAGTGTCAACTAGGCAACTTGCAGCAGGCTTGCAGCAACCAATTCAGGGTTGTCGTGACACACTTGTTGCAAAGATGCTGTTTTGCCTGGATAAGCTTTTAAAGCTGGCAGTAAGCTTTTCTGCTGTCTGGGATGTAAGCTAAAGCCAGCTTAAATTTCACTTGATTTTGGCTTGCCATAGCAAGCTTACTCACGAGACTTGCTGCAAGCCTGAATCAAGCTTGCAGCAAGTTTACATTTCACGTTAATTAAACTTGCCATAGCAAGCTTGCTCAGACGTCTTGCTGCAAGCCTGAACCAAGCTTGCGACAAAGCTGTATTTGACTTTGATTACAGATACATAACAATTCTGGTCATGTGATAAGCTGCAAGCATCCTGTCCCCTATACTAAGTTGATATTGCATTGAAACTTTACTTAGCAATCTTAATTCATGAAATAATATCTAAGTGCCCATCAATAATGATCGAACTTGATTAAACATAACTTTGTATATGAACAGCACTTTAAAAAGTAACATTGTTTCATATGCTAGCAAAAACAACCATTACGATATTACGAATAACTGTAAGTAAACTGATATCATTACTGTTGTTTGTAAATTCACAAACATCAGAATTTCTATAACAAAGTTCGATTTCTTACAACCGAATGGCCCTACTACTCCTTTTAAGTATTTGCAATAGTCCAGTGGTTAGCATACCTGCTTTGAAGTCAAAAGGTCAGTGGTTCCAATCTTGGCACAGGAGCCGAAATTTAATTTTTAGTAATTAACATCACAATTCGATGAACAAGCAATGTTTAAGATGAAAATTTAATGATAATTAAAATATTGCAAAAAAAATTAATTTATTCTGCAGGCTTAGAAATTAAGCTTGCAGCAGTCTTGCAAATTTAGTTTGCAGGAAGCTTATAAATCAAGCTTGCAGCAAGTTATAAATGTGTAAACTAGGCAACTGCAACAGGCTTGTAACCTTTTTTATTGGCTCGCTATTGAATGCTTGCTGCAAGGTTAGTGGCTTGCATTGGCAAGCTTGCTACAAGCTTGTAGCATGTTATTTCTGCTGTATGGGATATCATTGTGCATATTTACTACTTTTTGTACAGGCTGTGCAAGTATTAAAATAACTTACATAGTGTAACCTACCGTTTATATCAATGACGTTTCAATACTTTTAAAGAACTTGGTTTTTAACAGGCAACGGTAGCATTTCATCTATAATTAAAAGTTTTACATTTGCATAGATAGTACCAATGTACAAATCGTAAAATAAACGTAAATATGACTAGTTAATTTAATCTGTATACTACAGGATTTTTGTTCCTATGTCTTCTCCTAAACGTATACATGGAAATGCAATATAATTATCATACATGTAAGAGTTAATTCATGCTGCTATTTTTCACGCGTTTGCAAAAATGTTCTTCTGATTGTGTTAAACAGATCAGATAGTCAATTTCATGGTGACAGACCTAAATGAATGCGATATCGTTCGATTCACTTCTCTAGTAATATTCCGGGGTATATCGTTACTGTAATAAACATAGTTGCATCATTTCGATCTAAATTTTATTTTCTCACAAACTCTTTATTCAACATAGTTGCGGCACAAATTGCCATATCATGAATTAAGATAACAAGCGTAGAATAAGTTTAGTCATACAACTAATCTAAAATATTTTCGAGTAATAATTGTTGAAACATTACAGTGCTGTTAAACGTAGATAGCAGAAATCACACAGTTATTGAAAATAAGTTTATATATTTAAGTATTATCACAAAATTCCATAGATAGTGAACCATGTCAAAGGAATTTAAGTAACCTTGCGAAAATTTAAGAAAATTAAGATAATCACACTCCCTTCCCTTCGGCTGGTTTTACCTTGACAACATTTGACTGCGTTACAAAAATAATCATTACTGTTCTTGACGAATCGATCTTAATAACTTTCTTATGCTTAGATATGTCTTAAAGCCACTGCATGTCACGTTATTGAGAAAATAATATTAGGCTAATTGAATTTATAGAATATTGAATGCAAAATGGCTCTGAAAACTTTGTGCTAAATTCTTTGGAATTTTGGAGGGAAAAGGAAACAAAGAAGGAATTCTAGTAAACAGCCGTGTTTCACAATTGCCACCAAATGTGTTGCAAGCGTGACGAATTTTCAACATACATTCTATGAAAGCAAATATACAAGAGAATACAGCAACAAATTATTCAACCTAAACTTAATACTGTAGTAAAATGTTTGCTGTCAAAGTAAGCTCAAACACTTCAATAATTTGATTGTTATAATTGTTTCCAGACCTGGCAGAGACGTATTGTGCGAGATAGTCAGTCAGAGAAGCAGCTGGTGCAGTGCAGGATAGCGTGTGAAATGTGACCAGTACCAGCGAGGTCTCTGCAACTCACCCCGGGCACTGCTGAGAAGTGAAGGGTATAGGGCGGGGTCTGCACCACCCACACAGTCTGCGAATGAAAGACCCCCGCAAATTGGTTCCATCACGCCCTCTCAATGATACGCTTTGCACCGCACTAAGTGAATCAGCGTTAAGAGCGGGCTGTGCGACGCATAAGAAGGTTCCATTCCCCCGCTACCCGTCATTCCCCTCACCATACTTCCACCCCTCATAGACACCCCACCCACTGCACTTCTCTGCCAATACCAGAGCTTCCAGAGGTTATCTCCGCCGATTTCACTGTTCTGCGACCTTTATTCCCACCATATATATCACCTAGACATTGGCCAACCACTGCCGCCTTACATTATCCCTTGCTATCTGACGCACGTATGTATGCTCTTGCAAGAAGCTACCAGCATATATTTTCCTCAGCTTGGATACAAATTATCATCTGAAACTTCAATACTTCACATACATCTAGAAATACTAAGAAATAAACTTAATTTACTATCGAGAAATCCTCTTGCGTAGTGGACCTACAACAAGAAATATCAAAGTTGGATAGTAATTTCATACATATTGAATACGCTTTCTATCGGCTCTGTAGTTCTTGACATTCACAAAGCGAAAGTTATGTATTCTTGTCACGAAACCTTCAACCTTGGAAAGTATGTACTACCAAATACAGCACGGTCCTACATCTTTAAATTCACGCTAACTTATCTAGCAGTAATTGTGTATGACACGAATCTAATGAAACTTTGGAAAATGGCAAGCAAATATTTCATGTATTCAAAATAGTTCAAGGAGCAAAAACTCTGTGTGGTACGAACAAAATACATTCAACTGAAGTCGCGCTTTTAGGCGCTACGTGAGCAACGAGATGAAAGAAAGTCTGATTCAACATTGGCTTAGTTATATAATGTGATATTGACATTTTAAAAATCCACTAAAGTGCAAATCTGATCTCAATTATATTTATGTCATTTTAATTATTAAATACAACATTTTAGCCGAATTTTATTAAATTCTGAAATTTCATTGCACAGTCACCTCGTCGTGTGGTTAAGAATAAAGAAATAAATGCAGTTTCAAACACAAGAAGGCATGATAAGAGCACATAAAATTACTATATATATATATATATATATATATATATATATATATATATATATATATATATATATATATATATATACACGCTATTATATGATAGGTCTATGTGATGTAAGAATTTTAAAAGTGTTCAAATCGTCATTTTATTTTGATCATATGCGCACAAACTAAATACATAAATATCAAGTTAACTAAGTACTATGTACTACGTTAAGAAGAATGTTTAAAATGGTTTCTTAAATATCTACTGTGATCAACATTTGTTCAGACGGCCACCATTAAGAAAAAAGGAGCAGGACATGAGAATAAGATATTTTAAGTCAACATGGTTAATACTATGTGTGCCGTGAGTTTCAAGTTGTTATAAAAAAATATATACATATCGTTCAACCATATGGGTCTAAACAACAAACGTTTTAACTCAAGAACATGAAATCTACAAAAATATCAAGTCAACTTAAACATTTCTATGCGGTTTAATATGTTGATGGAATTCTGATAAATGGTTATTCAGACATTTCGTGTGCTTGAAAAATTTTTAAATACCTGTTTTTTTTTTAAATTATGAACTCGGAATGAGTTAAATTCATAAATGTTATGCCAGCTTACTGAGCAGTAGATGTGTACCAAGTTTGATGAAATTCGGATAAAATATTTCTGCAAATGTGTCATATTACACTAAAAACGTGAAAGGACAACATTTTGGTGATATGAATGCGATATACACAAAATTTCAGTTTAGTAATTTAGTATTAACGAAATTAAAAAAAATATGTTTCCTTAAATATACAATATGCAAAAAATATAAAAGAATTTCACCAATTCGGAAATACGAACATGGCTTCAACAAATCCGCAAAATTCAATTCAGCTTAATAAGAAGTATGTGTGTACTGCGTACTTATAAAATTCAGACAACTATAATTATAAGAATATTAAAATTACCGCCATTGGGAAAATATAATCACATGAATAATATAAATCCAGTCACATTTATTTGTGCTTTATGTGTACCAAGTTTGATTAATTTCCAAAAATGTTTCCACAGATACCTAGTATGATAACAAAATGATAAAATTACCAAAAATTTAAAGTTCAAGATAGGAGAAACTAACTAAACAAAATTCAAGAACATGTGCACTAATTTTGAAGAAATTCAGAAAATATTTCTTCTGATATGACATAATATAAATATGGACGACATTATTAAATATGAACACGACATGAATATAATACACAAAAATTTAATCAACGTATCATTTAAAGTGAACCAAGTTTATGAAACTCGAAGAAACACTTCCTCTCGTATGTAATATTAAGCTTTAAAATTATGGAAAACCCGCATTTTATATATAGGACCTACAAATATCGAATGAACACAATGCAAAAAAGGTGACGTCAGCTAAACATGTAGTATAAATGTTCAGAATTTGATGATCTTCAAATATTTTTTTCTCAATAAGTCCTAGCATGACAACAATTTTAAAATGGCCTACGCATTGAAAATATTTTTACGGAATGAACAAACGTCTCAAACGTCTAGGCAACCCTAGTAATGTAATAGTACATACGTATGGAGTTTCATAAAGTTTGGAATAACGTTTTTTTTTTTTTTGTAATATAAAATTTACTACAAAAATATTAAGTAAAAATGCCCGTCATTGTAAAATATGAATACAGTAAAATTGAAAAGGTAAGAGTCAAGTGATCGTAATAAGTAGTACATTTGTATCAAAGTTCAAGAAGGTTCCATAGAATTTTATCTCACATACATAAAACTAAGTTTAAAAAAAAAATTGCCGCTGTTAGGAACATAGGAACACATTGTAAAAGAAAGACTCAAAAGAATTAAGAAGAAGTATTTAATAGGTGTACTTAGTTTGATGAAATTTAGAAAAGTCCATAAGATATGACATGAATGATAAAAGTAAATAAATAAATATTGCCACTATTTTATAAACTTGAAGCCGAGGTGAAGGAATTAGACAGAATAAAGCCAGCTTAATGAGTCATACAGGCCTATATGTGTACCAAGTTAGGCCTATATAGAATTAGGAAAAGTGTTTCCTGAAATATGTCAGAATACGCTAATTGCTTTCAATATGCGTCTTTTTTTAGTATATATAAGCACGGCATAAAAGTTATGCATAAAAGTCAACTCTTTATGCACCACGGCAGATTTATTTAAGAAATACAATTCCGTAGATATCTCGCATTATCGAAACACGTTAAAATGGCCGTCGTCTCGAACATATAAATCCCGCATAAACGATGTAGGCTCCATAAAATTTACGCCAAGTTACAAAGTACTGAATGATTACCAAATATGATGAAAATTCTGTTCACGGATTCAAAAGTTTATGAGAACAGAACAGACCCTACAGACAGGAAGGTGATCTCATAAACCTACTTTTTTTCATTCGGAAAGTACGCTAAAATTTTATTCATAGCTTAAAATACATAGGTTACTCGGGTATAAATTGTAATCAACATAGTGAAATTCAAATAATGTAGTTAATTATGATATTTGTAAACGTTATAAGAGAAAGATAATCTCGCACACAGAGATTAGCCCTTCAAGTCCTGCCACGTAGCATGTAATTTTAAAATATCACTTGACTCCACAATTTCTGAGAAAGTTTCTGAACATTTTTAAAATAAATGTATGTGGAGCAGTACGCGAATTCGGCAACAAATGAACTTGATGTTTAATTTGGGAATGATTAATGTTAGACAGCAACTGAACGTATTCAACTTGCACTTTGCAAGGGCTATCGTAAGATACATATTCTTCATTCGTGTGTGCACATACACACACAACTTCACACTCGCACACATTCACTCTACACATACACCTATATGTGTAGGTGTGTTGCTGTGTGTGTTTGTATAAAATTTTTAGGTGAAAGTCAACAAAATCTCTTAATAATTGCATACAGCACTTCTCAAAATAATATATGGATCAGTTAGAACTGTATTGTTGCCCACATTTATTAATTTAAGTGAAAGTAATTAAAATTTGTATATGTTATTACTAATATGTGGTATTATTTACCACAGCGAAACATATCATGATTTAAAACATCCGGACGCTCTAGCCATATTTTACATTTTCATAACAAAATCAAAAACTACATAGAGAAATTAGGAAACCTGGCGCATTGGTCTTCTTACAGATGGTGACTAAATTATTTGCGTGGGCCTGGAAATATAAACGGCAGAGCGGTAAAAGTGACGTAATAAACAGCAATACTCTTCATCACTCGGAGTTTCACCTCGCCTCGCTGACTGAAAGTCTTTACGAGTTGATATGAAACATGTGCCTGTGTTATGAAAAATACACGCAGGTCGTGCGCAGAATGATGCCATTACCTCCGACATGCACGATGCTGGGGTCCGCTCATGTCTGAACAACATCACTCGTCTACAGTCGAGCCTTCTTTCAACTTATCCCTCGCTGGCCTCAGCCGTAAAGCCACGCCACCACCGCGCCGTTATTAAAACTTGCTTCGTAAAATACAGATAAAATGTTGTGCCCTATCACTGCGAGATTGGTTCCTGCAGGATAGCCTTTCACTTAGATGGCTTCAACTTGATCCTGCTCGTATATTACAGCTCTTATCGCTCCAGCTTCAGTTCAGATTTTAATGAGCCGTATATAGTAGAGCCCTCACTGCCCCTTCAGCACACTAAACACGTTGAATACATTACAAAACCAGTAAAAAATTAACTTTACTAACGTAGCACAAATTACAAATTAAACTAATGCTTACATAAAAACACCACATCAGTGGAGTCATCTTAAAAATTCTACAACTTGCATCAAAGGTTAAGCTTCAACAACATACTTTAATTTCTTCAACTGAGTTTATGAGAAGCTAAACAAAGATTACTTTTGGACAGCGCCTCACCGACAGTTATACTTATTTTTGTTAAAAAAAAACTTAAAAATTTTCGAATTTTGGTTCCCTAATCCTGGTTTAGCTGAAATCACGAAAGTTAAAATTACAGCGTGCATATATTAACTAATTTCGTGGTTATGTGAAAGACTATGAAGGCTTGCTGAAATTAATTTCAGCTTTTCAGCTCTAATAACTGCAATATTGTAGAGAATATACATGTATCTTACCTAGCGTAATTAATCTAAGACTATTTCCCGCACATACCACTGATTATGACTGAGAACAATACAAACAATTACTACTGCTATTATCTACATAATGATAATAACATACGAATAATTACATTCATTCACACAATATATTGGGCTCTGAATCTAGAGAAATATATTTTGATGAACTTAACCTATGTAATAGAAAATTAGAAGTTATTTAGACTCCAAGAAAACAAAATAGCATCAGTACCGACGTGTAAACGAGTTGTTATAAGCAGCAGTGTGTTCAACTTTGATTTACTAGCCAAGTTTAGCGATCAGCATAAAATAAAATAAAACGGTTGAAATAAAATATCTAAACCGATTTTTAAATCGGTGTTAAAATTTTCGGAGACAATCAAACAATGTTTAGTATTCATTTATTTTATTTAATGTCATTAATTCATACGAAGTCAGTGAATTGTTTATAAACATTTTTACTCCCTGGTTTATCGTTTATTTGTTTACTTGCTATATTAACAGAATTTTTTGAAAATAGAGCAAGTATTTTTCTTGAGGACAGTCATTCTTGAGGACAGTCATCATCTATCAATTTCAGCTTTTTTTTCAGACAAAACAATCAGACATCTTTTAAATTTTATGTAACAACTTTTCCTTTAAAATAAGTAAGGTTTTGCTATCCATATTAATTCACTAAGCTACAACTTCCTCTTTAGAACATATCGTTAAAACATTATTTCTGGATGCATGTATAAACGCCAGAGGAGATCTAATCATAAATATTGGATGTAAGTTTTTTATTTTAAATTATTCAATTAATTCGGAGTAATGGGATGTTGGTGCTGAACAGTTTATTAGTTAGCGATAAAATTCAATATCAGAACGTCTACAGGAAAGTATTTTGAAGTCTTGCTTTGAGTTGCATTAATTTTGTGTTACATTTGCAAAGATAAACCTAACAAGTAATGCTCCCTTACAGTTTATTTCGGATAGTTAAAAAAATATTATTGATTTATCTTAACTTTTACCTCGACCATTTCAATGTTTTTTGGTCACATTAAATTAATTGTGTGGCTTAATTTTTAGTACATAACATACCTAAAACAGTTCAATTGATGCACAAACGAAATCCCGAAAGCGATTTTAAGAGTAACGAAGATCAGAACTTGAATATTAATTTTGCTTTCTTTTCCACTATCACTTTTTACTTTTGCGTTCATATATATATAATGCATTTATTTATTTAAATATTTTTTAATGATTACATGAAATACTTTAATATAGCAGTGCACTTATAATGTACCATGTTGTATGTTTGCATCCAGGTAGTACAGTGATATCTCAAACAAGACAACCCTTCCTGTACACGTAAACCATAACGAAGTTGATGTTTTTGAAAGATACTTGCAATAAGACTAAACGATTTATGAAATATGTCGAACATACGCCATTGCTGTGTTGTATTTCTTAGAAATCACGTGTTAACCAAGGAAAAAAATAGAGGAAAATACAAGCCGAACTGACGAGTCGAAACACACACACATATGTACACACACTATATATATATATATATATATATATATATATATATATATATATATATATATATATATATATAATATATATTATATTTATACAGGATGAGTCAGGACGGAGTGCGTTAATTTGGTTTGGTGATAGATCACAAAAAAAAAAAAACGTGTTGAAAACGTGTTTTCAATTTGTCCTTAAAGTTAAAACTGTGGTAGTAATGCTATCCTGAAAATAGACTATCAAATTCCGTTTTAATTAAAATTTAAAAAAACTACTTAGTGTTAAATAACGAAACACTGTACAGTGCCTTATAAGTGACTTTACTTCATCCTCAGTAATTTAGTTTGGTAATGGTATTGGCCTATTATTGTTTAATTGGGGCACGACACTTTTCTTCTGCTTGTAACTTCGAAGCCCTGCACTGTAACTCATGTTCTACAACAGGATATTAAACAGGCGAGGAAGGTTAATGAAAAAGTTCGTCTTGTCAAAAATTGCTAGGGTTAGCCGTTTTCGACAGAATCAAAAGTTAAATTAATGCAATTTTTGTAACGCCTGTAACATATGCAACCACAGCGACATCCTTGCAAGTCGTGTAACCGAACAAACAGTCGTGTTGCAATTTTGTTTCGACGGATTTATCATCTGATATTTGTTACTTGGATGGTGTAAAAGTAGGGGCATAGTACTGTACAGCTGTTGCTCTCTGTGGACAAAGAAACTGTACTATTATAATAAAACCCACGTGTGTATGGCAATATTTATCAAGTTTTACAAAATCTAACGTCCATTTAACTCTTTGTTACCAGTGGCAATAAATTATTCACTGTCTAGATACCTACTGGCACATTTTGTAATATCACTAACAGAATGTTTTGCATTACTGCATGGGGTATCTGCTTTGTGTCATGTTTAGGACGCTCTCATTGGTCTAAAGCGAATTACGTTCAGTTATCAGAGGGGTTACCTGAATGTACGATTTTATAAAACGTGGTGAACATTGCCATAAACTTATAGGTTTTATTTTAATAATGAAGTTTCTATGCCAACTGAGCGCAGTGAAACAGCTTTACAGTACTATGTACCTACTTATACACCATCCATGTAACAAATCTCAGATGATAAATCCGTCACTACAACATTGTAACACGCCTATTAGTTCGGTTACATGCCTTGCAAGAAAGTCGCAATGCTTGCATGTGTTTCGAAAGTTATAAAAATTGCATTTTTTTAGCTTCTGATTTTCTCGAAAACAGCTAGCTCTAGGAATTTTCGACAAGATGACCTTATTTATTTATTTTCCTCGCCTGTTTAATATCCTGTAGTGGAACATGAATTACAGTGAAATGAATCAAAGTTAGAAGCAAAAGGAAATGGCCGTGCCCGATTTGAACACTGATGGGTCAATGATGTTACCAAACTAAACTACTGATAATGAAGTAAAGTCATTTCAAGGACACTGTATGTAGTTTTTTTTTTTAAATTTTAAGTAGTTCGTGAAATTTGAATTAAAACGTAAATTTGAAAGTCTATTTTCAAGGTAGCATTAAACAGCATTTTTCACTTTAGGGACGATTTGAAAACACATTTTCAACGTGGTTTCTGTGAGCTATTACCACACGAAATTAACACATTCCGTCCTGACTCAGTCTGTATTCCTATATATACTAAAAAATGTCAAGAGGATTTGTGCTCCATTCTAATAACAAATCGATAAAGCAACGAAGACACAAATTATGCCAGCACAGACAATACCTAAGATGAAGACGATGTTAGCCAGAAAACAAGACGACACAACAGCGACGTGACTAGACGAAACAAGGAAGACAATAGCGAATAGCAGAGTAGTTTCTCTCAGACGGTCTGCTCGCGATGTACTGTAAGCTGACGTCTGCTCCTGTCCTCAGGTTCACTGGTAACTGGATTGTGGAGTGTGTCCCCGAGTACGACACAAGTCATGTCCATCCCCGAGTGTCCTGGCCATGTTTCTGTGGAATACCTGACGCAAGGTTCCTACTGCCTAGGAGAACTCTATATCTAGCTAACTTAAAACTAAGTTAGTCAATACACATTGTGCAAATATTTTCACCTAGCACGGCCAATGACATTTGAGCTCTCTCCTGAATATCCGCCCCAATCACGTCTTTCTGTGGTATCGCCCTCACCTCAACAATATTCCCACACCCCTTCAATGAGTTATTTTATATATCTTATAACACTTGAAGTTTCATATAACAGTGTACATTCAGTGGAAATTAAAAATGTCAAAGAAATGAAAAATTATAAGTAGTATTGAAATGCTAACCAAACAATGGCAGAGTGAAATATTGCCGTATCTCTTCATGTACACTATAAAATCTTGCTTAAGTGTTTGGGAAGTAATTAACCTAAACACAGTATACGACAATTACCGTACTTCCGCCTTGTAAATATGCACACTTTTATAGTTTTTTCAATTTAAGTGTGGTAACTTTTGTATACATTTGACTGTTTTATAAAATATTCTAGGAGTGCTACCATGAATCTCTGGGAAACAATTTTACCTCACCGTCTTCCTTAGCGCTCCTATAAGCACCTGTGGCAAATATACAATTTTTACAGTGTAAGTAAGAAAAGATTATCAACTCACTCACTTCACCTACTATGCGCACACATAATCCCCAGCTACTTTCACAGTAACTGACAAGACCTCTCCCTCCCCCCAAACAACCCATACCGTCACATACACAAACCTGCAGTTCCCTGAACTAAGCCACCGCATGGATCGTAAAGGCTAAAAAAAAACTAACGATAGTTTTTAATAGTATGCTGTTGATAAAAGAAGATAAGATCTTGGATTAACAACTTCAAATGTTTTCGTAAAGTTTAAAATATATATTAATTTAATTCTTAACACGAGTATGACTATTGTATGTTAGGAAAGTTATCAATATACATATTAGACAGACAGGGCCGCGGCGGCATGGTCGTCACGTCATTGGCTCCCACCAAGGTTACCCGAGCTCGTCTCGTCGGATATTTCACTTGTGTGAAACGTGGCGTTGTCGTTGGCTCGCGGGTTTTCTCGGGTTCCTACCAATTTCCCACCCTTGCATTCCGTCCATGCTCATTTGTAGGGTTTGATTTCATGTCCTCCCTCATTCATCTCTGGTCGTGCACACCGAGTCCTCACATGCCACCAGAGGCAGTGTTGTCGCGAGACCGGAAATCGAAGCTTGCATAACTCGCTGGATGTTAGTGAAATCAAAGGCACCCGGACTGTCTAGTTTCACATCATTGAAACTGGTGGCGGGGCGCAAGTAAGCGTTTAGCTGTGTTGCGGACCCGATATTTAAAACTGGTTGTCATAGTTCAAATATGACGTGTTGGTGTAATATGCGGGAGTGAAGCTCCAATACTGCTAGGTTGGAGAGATGTAGTGTCGTGTCGTGTAACGTTGTGACGTAAATGTTGCAAGCAAATTGCTAGATAAACTCTCAGGGATGTTAGAGGTTCAAGGAAATATCTTGTAGTGGCGAAGTATCTCCTGAGCTTAATCGCGAACTTTAGTTTTTATTTGACAGAAGAAATTTAGCGCTTACGACGGCTGTGTAACATAGAGGACGAGGATGGCTCAGACTTATAAAATTATTGCAAATTAAATATTGATACTAAACAGTATTAAAGTAATTAATGCTTTACATAAGAGGTCATGCTGCATTTCCAACTCATACTTGCTTGACAAACGATGTGATACAGTTGACGCGTGAATGGTATTTCAATGCGTTTCATAGTTATGAAGGATTGAAATATATATATATATATATATATGTGTGTGTGTGTGTGTGTGTGTGTGTGTGTGTGTGGTTTTAACTATGCGTTTATTGTAAGAAATCAAAGAAATAAACACAATCCAGCGAAAAACACTTATTCTTAAAATTCCCAAATGTTTGACGGATAATATGGATTGTTTAATTTTATTTTTCATTCCTGTTAAGTTATTATTTGGAACAATAAGCATATGTAGTAAAAGTCTGCTTAAAATTCACTGTTTTATTTTGATACGTGCAATATTTTCTTTACAAAATGTAAACTTGGAATTGCTTGTACTATCCTGGGTAAATTCAACCACGAAAATAGGTTCCTGACACAAACTGTGTTCAGAAATTTAATCCCTTATATTTTTTCTACACAATTGTGTTTTGACTATCTTTTACAGGTCAAAAAGTGTTTGGGTATATCACATATTTAATTTTGCTGGCGGTGTTATATCCAATTTCAGAGATGACTCGAAATATTGTTAGATACAATCATCCGATTTTCGCCTACCATCTTAGTCCATTGATTTGTTTCAACGAAAATATGGTACATTTTATGACAGAAGAAAAAGACTTATTTTAATACGTTATACTTTACACTTGAAAAACTGGAATTTTAATATTGAACCTTGCGGCTTTTCCCAGTGACGTGTAAAGTTATTGTATAATGTTCTTATATGGAAGATTCTGTAATCACTCGATTATGAACTAGGAACTGTTTCCATGTAAGGTACACAAGGTAGTCTGCAGCAGCCTCCATACGCTCTGCTCCACACACATATTACATATATGTTACAATGCTCTGTTCCAAGCCAGTATTTCTCTCGCATTCCAAACAATTATAAAATAACTTTCACACAAAATCAATTTTCGGGTGCAAGTTTTCCGTCTCTAACTACACCTGCGAAATTTTTTTCTTAGCGTCTACAGATAAACATGTTAAATATTTTCTGTATCGATTATGGATCTTCAGGATGGTTTACAAGAGTATGTTACATGCGCAATATATGACAATTTCGTTTATATATGTAAGAGTGCGTGGTAGATAAATAAACGCTGAAAACATCATTGATATGTACGCTTTTTCCGAAGCCAATGTGGATAAAATACTCAATGAAAATCCTAGATAATGGTATTTGCCAACTTTACGAGTAAATATTTATCCAAAATTACTAATTCGTTACGCATGATCTCTTGCGCCGCAGTTAAACGCACGAGGTACCGGCGTTAGAGATTGTGCCTCAGAAGTTCGCAACACTGTAAACAATTTTGTTTAAAACGCTGGCTAAAACTATTTTCTAGGATTGCTGTTGTTTTATTTTAGCAAGTTGGCTTCAAGAAACCTACAGTTATTGATTAATGCTTTTAGCGTTGAATTATGTACTACGCCTTCTTAACGTATAATAGTGTTTATAAGTTAAACCATAGCTAGTTGATTTTGTTAATAATGTTCAATTTCAATCCACACTGTCTCGAAAGGAAAATATATTAATGTGAAACCCAAAATACACGTTTGATACTTTTTTTAAATAATAAAAAATTTTATTTGATTTTGCCGGATACTGCTCAGCTTTTGAGTGATTCAGTGCTATATATATTTCACAAATTAAACGTATTTATGTTCGATACTTTACGTAAAACACAATATAAATCTTTCGGTTTTATTATCCTCTATTTGTACAGTTAAAGAAAGCTATAATTTTGGGAGAAATATAACATGTTACTGTTAAGGTAAATGCACTTGGCCACTTAGCACACGTATACAATTTACAGAGAAAATTGAGTGTTATTTTAGAAAAAAGGAAATTTATTTAAATAAGAATGTAACGAATTGCAAATACAATGAATGTTAAACTGTACTCTGCAAATTCACATTGGAATCATGAAGCAACTCAGTGCTTTAATCTTTCACATTAAATTAATATATTTCTTAGGTTAAAATTTTTAGATTATTTTGCCGCGTAGAGAACAATGACATTACATATTTATCACGCTTCAATACTCAAATAATAAATGTTTAAAATTGTTACTAGGAAGGTAAAAACATATTATTTAATGTGTAATATTTTAAAGAATGATTGACAAAAATTATAAGCGATGACTTTTTCCCAGTATACTTAAATTTCAACGACCTGTGCAAAATAAATAACCCAGGCATCCTAAATTTATTTTCATCGGTAACAGAAGACTAAGTTGCTACGGAACTGAATACTCATGGATTACTACAGGTACTTCGAATAGTAAGAAAATTTCAGTTAGTTCTCCTAAATTTTCTAACTTAAACCTTATTTTTATTTGCGGTTTTGGAGCACACACAGAACTACATAGTTGAACGGAATACTTGTATGCGGGACTCAAGTACTCATTATCTCTGAGCGAAAACACTTGGACACCAATGTATTGCATTATTTTCTGTACGAAGCATACAGTGTTGTGATCCTGCGCGATTGCGTCAAGCTGCCTTTCTATGTCAGCTTCGTTTTCCGACGGTTAACGTTTAAATAGCGTTTTGTGTTTGCTCTTGGGGTTATGCGACCAAATTGTTTACTTAATCCGTTAAATGCGAATGCTGTTGCGCAACCGCTTTTAAATCCCTTCTGACACGCATAACATTATTCAATTTGCTCCAATGTAAATATGTTCACCCTAACAATCGAAGTTTTTCTATAGAAATATAAATATTAAACTCGCTTGTATTAAAAACCGCTATTATGCATTATTTTGAGATAACGAAAAAGATGTAAAATTACTAAGTAAATAGTCTACAAAACATCGGATAAATACTATCCTGGTAGTACGAGTAAAAAATCATTATTTTTGTGTAAAGTGCGTAGGCCGTGCACTATGTACCGAAAGCTTAAATGAAAGACGAACAAATCTTATCGACTGTTAATCATTTGAGGAAACAGTTGTTCTACCAATGCAGATGGACATCCAGTTGCTTTTTTTTTTTTTTTTTTTTTTTTTTTTTTTTTTTTTTTTTTTTTTTTTTTTTTTTTTTTTCGCGCAGGCTGGCTTACAGCAGATTACGTATCTGACAACGCCTGTCATTTAGATTGACACGTAAACGAAACACGATCAAAACATGTGCGATAGGGAATAAAAGAGTTTGAAGTTACACATTATTAAAATCCAATAAACGTATTTCAAACTATAGCATTTATTTCTTAACACTAGAATATTTGTAACATTTATTTGCTTTTATCGGTGTTAAGAGAAGTATGCGATTGCATTTAAGATCACTAGAATCAGACAAACCTTGTAAATTATAATGTTTTAGGGATGTATTAGGGAATCACAGAATATAACAGAAATTATCTATTGTAGCAGGTCGTAGGAATATCATTGATAAGTAAATCAGGTCAGGTTGTCCGCATTACTTTGTGTGTCCGTACATAACAGCCCTAAGTCTAACGAGGCAGTGCTTATTTTATTGAAATGATTGTCCTTTTACATAAAAAAATAGCTGTAATAACAAAATGATATAAACGGAGACGTACTTCTCAAGCCTAACTTTTCCCTTATGTATTTAATACATTTGTTCCGTCACGTATTGTTACCCATGTAATAACAAACAAATGTTGAGCAAGGTATACCAAATGAACGCAGTTTGTCGCTGGTAAGGTGGTACAAAGAGTGCGATAAGTATAGACGAGGCGAAGAACAGAAGTATATCAAGTACACGACAAGCTTGTAGTAAAGTGGTTGTTGCCGGCTGGTACTGACGTAGATTACCTGGATAGCAAGAGGTAAAACACAGCAGGTGCCAGACACAGTAGCCGCTGCAATGTTGGTAATCCTGAGCCAGAACACGAGACACGTGACGACAGAACGCGGTCCACGGTTCGACTGCCTGCAGGGGTTGTCGCGCGGCGAGGGTTGAGGGTTAGAGAGGGGCGGTACTCGGGCACAGCACTGACCGCCGGCTGTGTACTGCAGGGCCGGCTCCAGTTCCCGGGCAGCCTCCCGCCCGCACTCGGCTGTTTCCGTTGCCGCTCGGCAGTGCTCGTGCCCGCCCAGGGAGCCCTATGAGTTGGTTGTCCCGCCGATCGATATCTCTGGCTGTGTCGGCCGCCCCCGCGCTGCTGGCCGGCCTTCCCGACCTCTTCTATACGTCTCCTGCTGACACCCACAAGAGTGTTCCTCAGAGATCTGCAACCCACATACACTCTCACATTCTCTCTGTACATATATTATTGCTACGTCTCTTCTATAAGACTCCAGCCGACACCCAGAAGTGTGTTCCTCAGAGATCTGCCACCCACATACACTCTCACCCTCTCTCTGTACATATATTATTGCTACGTCTCTTCTATAA
>PNEQ01119488.1:7626-30606 GCA_003012365.1 Medauroidea extradentata
CTGGCGGTCTCTAGGGGGTGGGGCATTTTAGCAGTTGGTCATAAGGATTAGGGTAGGCATCACGAGGTGGTCTAAGTGGGAGTTCATGGTGCGGTTAAAAAAGGGAGTTGGGTCAAGGTGGTCTACAAAGGGGGGTCGCAATGTGGTACGGTGTCTATTGAGGGTTTCGTCATATGAATTACAAGGGGGGGGGGGTGGCATGATCACATGATCTAAGCGGGGGTCTCCATGTAGTCGAAGCGGGATTGGCCGCTAGTCTGTCTAAAGGGGCAGGTCAGCAGGTTGCCAGGTTATCAAAAATGTGGTTAAAAATGGGGGGTTACCAGATTGTTTAAAGGGGTGCCGCCGTTGTCTGCTGGACGGGTTGTCTGGTAGTCCTAGAGGGGGTTGCCAGTTGGGCTAGAAAAAGGGGAGGGGGGTATCACCTGGTGATCTAGGGGAAGGGGGTTCACCAGGTGGTCTGTTGTCAGGTGGTTGCCAGGAGGTCTAAGTGTAAGGTGGTCGCCAGGTGGTGCCCGGTGATCTTAGATGGAGGCGGTCGCCAGGTTGTCTAAGGGGGGTGGTCGCCAGGTGGTCTAAGGAGGGCGTGGTCGCCAGGTTGTCTGAAGGGGGGTTGTCGCCAGGTTGTCTAATAAGGGGTAGTCTCTCACCAGGTGGTCTAAGGAGACGGTCGCCAGGTTGTCAAAGGGGGGTGGTCGCCAGGTTTTCTAAAGGGGGTGGTCGCCAGGTTGTGTAAGGGGGAGGCGTTTGCCAGGTTGTCTAAGGGGGAGGCGGTCACCAGGTTGTGTACAGGGAAGGCTGTCACCAGGTGGTCTAAGGTGGCGTTCGCCAGGTTGTCTAAGGTGGCGTTCGCCAGGTTGTCTAAGGGGGAGGCGGTCGCCAGGTTGTGTAAGGGGGAGTCTGTCACCAGGTTGTCTAAGGGGAGAGGGTTCACCAGGTGGTCTGGGGGTGGAGTCACCAGGCTGTCTCTAAGGGAGGCGAGTCGTAAGGTGGTCTAAGGTAGGGTGGAGTTGCCAGGTCAACTAGGGAATGTGGAGGGTTTCTCCAGGTAGTCGTGTTTTAATTGGAATAACATGATACACCTATATTGTAGAATGCCAATGTTATGACTATCAACTGTTTCTGAGAATACTGTTTTAAAATTGCTGTCTTGAAATCAAAAAGAACCTATTTTTGCCGTACAGGAATTTTTTTACATCTGTCATTTTCCATTTGTTTGTAGGGGCACTCTATTAAAATGATTTTGCTGTGAGCAGACAGAAATATTTTAGCTAACGTTTAATCACAAGTGTTTTTTTTTTTTTTATGCCCAAAAATATTGTCACAAATTTACTGCAGTCCCAGAAACCGTGGTCTCAAAATTGGGGTTTTCCTGTAAACATTTCTCCATTTCTCTTAATGTTATGTTATGATATCAGTAGCAGTATTTCTAGTCCATAGGTGCTAGGCTTTTTCTGAAGTCATCCTCTACAAAAGTAGGTATACTAGCCTGTTCATTGTAAGCTGAAATCTCTGCAGAACTAGTAATTAATTAAAAATATGTATTATTTGGCCAATAGATGTTCACTTTGAGAGTGTTGAAACGTTTACACTTGTTTTTAGTTACATGTTTCATATTAAAAATAATAAATATGGCTGCAAAATGGCTGAAAGAAAACTTTGTGCTGTGGTCTCTTTATCGTGAGCGGCGTATACTTTAATATGATTAATGTCTTCCATGCTTGGACAAGCATTTTTAACACATAAGGTCTTGTACAGTCATACTATGTATGTTTCTGTGTTTCATGAAAACTGTTTTTTGATATCATAGAAGCAACATGTTTGTGAATTAGTTATCACGTTGACTAATGGTAGTGTCGACTTGTACGAGGAGCAGCATAGATGCTAAAACTACTCAGAAAGTACAGTGCATAGCATGTTGTTTGAAGGTGCTTGGTTCGTGGCATACCAGGAGCAGTATATTGGTGGCATCTGAGGCAAATGGTGGGTCTGCAGTTTGTATGTACATTGTACAATACATGGACCACTTGTAGTATCGTTGGTTGTCATTCACCAGGAATATGTTGTTGCAGGAACTAGCCAAGAGGTTTGCCTTGTCGTTTGGGCTGGACGCTGTGAAGAACCGCGAGGCCATCACAGCCATGCACCGCGAGGGAATACTCTTTGCTGTGAATCCTGTGGAGAACATAGAGGACCCTACAGGACCACCACCAAACCTGCCATTCCTCGAGATACTTACAGAGTTCACCAACAAGCTGCTGAAACAGGACAAGCGTGTTGTGTGCGTCTCTTTTCTACTTTCTTTGTATTCTTACCTGTGTTAACAGAGAGATCTTACTGTATTCCAAAACTTAAGGCACTCTCTAAATGATTTGATATGTTATAACTCTGATTTTACGAAGTCTCATAATGACATTGTGAATAACTGACATCACAGAATTGTTTTGTGGCAATTTTGAATCCCGTAAAGCAAAAAATTATAGAGCTGTACCAATCAGGAAATTTGCCAATCATGCTGGTGCCAATCGCTCGTTGCCGATCAGGCAGATCAGGATCATCCACACTTTTTATTTTCTTTGTATGCCGATATTGAAGTTCCTATTCTAAATTTATGTAAAATATCTAACAGCACTGTAAATCAATAGCCTACTTGTTAGAAAAAAACTACTGATCACCCAAAAGTTTTGGGAATTAAATGAATATTTGCAACTTGCCTGTTCATTTGATGTAGAGGGTGTTGTTCGGTCGGGTGTGTTACCATTTCCGCTAATGGATAAATTTTTCTGTTTGATTACCGAGAGATCCGTGCCATGGTATTTGCACAGGTGTCTCGACAACTTCGTCATTATGTAACCTCTTGCGCAGCTGCCACCACGAGGAATGCTTACTCCACGAAAGTACATGACTTTAGATTCACCTTCTGGCGTGATTCTAACCTAAAATGTTCCCATACAAAACAGTTTTTTTTTTTGTATATCGCTGCAGTTGCAGTTGAAATCGCGTAAAATAAATAATTCAGTGTTTACAAACAATACAAAAATATAAACATGCTAGCAACAGAAGAAACAGATAACAGAAACTAAGACTAGACTACTAAAGATTAACAGGGTGACGTAATCTATTTGATGTATCGATACTGACGTTCGGAAAACAACAAAACCACGGATTCAGCATTCGCAACCTGAAGCACACAGAGTTTACTGTGCTCTATCTATTAGTGCTGTAGTCTAGTCGATGTATACATTCTACGGCGTCATCCTGCCAACGCCCTTGAGCAAACAGTGGAGCGTGTTATAATAAACAAAGTGATTCCCAACGAAAATACTATAATGTTTTTAACAACGCCACATAGAAAATGCAGCAGTATGCCAAAAAAGAAATAAATAAAAACCGTAATTGTACAGTTTTTAACGTTTCGTTGTTTGATTTTCATTGTTTTATGATCATCCGGAACGGCCGAGATTAACGAGTGATACAATTGTGCATCAGCAGTTCGAATACTATGTGATTTAAATGTGCTCATGAGACATAAAAGTCTACTTGTAATATTATCAATAATTGTTGCCATGTTCATAACAGGCTGCATTTTTAGACGTATTTTATTATCTTAAATTGTAAAATATTTGATACGGTATTTCCTTATTGTAACATAGCAACATAATTTTAAAATTGTTATTCTTGATATTTTTTTTTGTGTAATCCAGCAAAAAATCAGCACAACAAATCAGCAATGAAGGAATGATAATGATGATCAGATTTTACGTAAATATCGGCCCCGCTCTTAAAAAATTGCAATAAAATAGGGTTTTTCACATTACGTAGCTTTAAATGTTTCTCATCATTAATGTGTATGACACATTTTTAAAATTAAATTTTACAATTTTTTACTTTGTAGGCTTTGTGCATATGTAAGCTAGCATTGTCAAAAATAGTTTATAATTTTTTTTAAATATTGAAAGTGTAGGCCGCAGTCAGTGTTTATAGAGTTAGTTTTCCCTTAAGTATTGGTGGGGTTCCTCGTGTTAATGCACAGGCCAGCTGGTGTTAAGGACAGCAAATTGCAACAGCATCAAAACTATTTACCAGTAACTTGCTGTTAAATCTGCTGGTGCGGTACCTCACTGGCTGGTCTCTGGCCACTCTGAATAGTGGCAACAGTGTACAGTGAAGTGTTCTGACAGACAAGGAGGCAGGGAACAGTGTGTGTAGCTGCATGTGAGGGGACTTGGACCTTGTCGCCATTTGTCCTATCCCATGTAAGAATTCCGTGTTTTGACAGCCGATGCTACCAATATTTTTAATACGTGCCAGACACGTGGCAACCATTTAAAACAATAGGACGTGACCGTATGACCTGATGAAGTAGTAGTGGCAGCCCTGATCAACAAATCGGTTACCTTCCATCGCCGACGCTGAAAGTAGTGTGTATTATACGTGAAATATAAGTACGCATTTTGGAGGATACGTAATATAACATGGCTTCGTATCCAGCATTAGTCAGTTAACTATTTTATTATATTCAAATCGCGCAATTTTATAACTAATTTACAAACAACCGCACCATTATCAGTCGACCTTCGACCTGTAACCAAAACAAAGCACGCCCATTTGCGAGTGTGAAACGTTACCGCGTTCGCGTGTGTTTGAGATTCTTATAATGTGTTAACTTTATTATTCTGTGCATATATGTAATATATTGTAATGTGAGGATTATAAAACCCAGCCTGTAATCGCCAATGGGATATTATGACGTCCGGCAACCAAAACAAAGAGCTGCCATTTGCGTTGCAAGTGTTTCAGGTTGAGCTTGTCGTGTGTTCGTGTTCGTTTGAGATTCTTGTACGGTGTTATTTTCATATTTTGTGAATGTATGTAATTGTAATATATTGCAATTCAAGGATTAAAATACGCGGCTTGTAATCGCTAACAACAACGGGATATTAAGACGTGATTCGGAAGACAGGAACTTCAGTTGGCATGTCTACAAAAACATTCACTAAATAAGAAGTACGTAATCCGTCCAGACAAAAGTGCTACATAAAATTTTAAAAATATTACCTAACTTTTATCTTAACAGAATTTGTGGGTAAACACCTACGGTTCTTGTTGTAGTCTTCTATGTAAACATGCTTTTTCAAGGTGCCGGCTCAATAAATTATTTTTGTAAGAAAATGTCAGTGTTTTTTTGTTTTAAGCAAGTATGTGGTTAATAAATCCACGTGAGATTTTGTGCTTGTCAGCTGCAAAAATTTAGGCCTACATATTACCAAAAGAAACGGCCAGAAGACGTACGTCTATATATTTCCCGGTTATTAAAGTGTACTGGTTTGATGACATGTGTTAATTAATCAACAAAATATTAAAACCTGATCTGGGCAATTAGGCATACCCATGTTTGTTTATTACTTACGCTTTTTATTGATTTATTATTTCCGTTTACGTTGTGAGAGCACAAATTTTTGCTATATAGCCTACAATAGTCACATGACTATAATAGGCTAACACTGATATTTCAAAGGTAGGCTACACAGTGACGAGTTCAAATAGCATTGTTGTATGCTCAAATGAACAATCTATCTAGCTATCTAACCTAAACCACAGAATAAATAATGCTACAACTTATTTATTCTGTGCCGTACTGTGTACATGCATGCTCTTCACTTGTTTGGATTTCTGTGTAGGCCTACTCAAAGTTGATGTCTGATGTCGTATTAAAAATTTTGAGGACGAATTAGGATGAAGTGTGTTACGTTTGTATACCCTGTAAAAGTTAATCCAAAAATATGTTTACAATTTGTCCGTAAAGTTAATGACTATGCTATCTGTAAAATCGATGCTAAAATGACGCGGTATAAAGCAACGAAACTCCAAGCAATGTTTAAACACTGGAAATATATTAATTGTAATATTTATCCTATTTAAATACATTTCGTAATTTTTTTCGAGGTATCATTAACCTCACTACAATCACAGTTGGAAAGAAAAAAAACACGTTATTTTCGACTTATTTTTGTAAGCTATCGCACATTGACACATTCCGTCCTCAAAATACATCATTATATAAGTGTGAGTGTATGTATATTCATATTTTCCCTTAACTATTATTAACAAATCGCTCTTCACTAGTACTCACTTTGTTGTGAACAGACCATAACCGAATTACGTTTCCTCTCGCGACCGCAAGGATTTGAACGCATGAATGTTAAGGAAAGAAACCTTCCCAGTGCTTTTATTTCACTGCATGAGTGAGGTGTGGTAATTGTGAGGGCTCGGATTTGATTCCTGGTTACGGCCATCGTAACTTCGATTTTCCGTGATTTCCCTAAATCACTCCAGGTGAATGCTGGGATATTTCCTAAAATTAGACCATGCCGATTCCCATCTGGTTCCAATGCATACCTCTACCAAGATTGTGAACATGTTCGATGACTCGTAAGTCACGAAATAAGAAGGTTATATTAATAAAATATAATTCTCCAGAGAGATTTTAATGTATGAGAATCCCTAGTAGCAAATACAATCATTTTTCAGCTGGCCAACTGCTGGCAAAAGCGGCCAACGTTCGCTAGTATGATCGTCTACTTTTGCTAGAATGGATGTTGACCAGGCCATATCAGTAAACACGTGTGTAGTTATACTGAAATAATTTTAATGTGGGTGACTTAGTTAAAAAAAAGACTGACATATTTCAGTATACGATCTACAAGCAGACTTAGCAAACTAACCCACAAGCATCTGAGTATAATAAATAAGAGTGCTTGTGGCACACTTGTCGTTAATGTGTGGGTTATTTCACTTTGCATTATGTATGCGACGTGTGGCCACGGGTGCATTACGAATGTTGACTGTCCGTGGGCTTCTTATCACGATCAGATTTGCACAAGTGGGCCAGTTGATGTTTGCTGTATCTTGAAAGACCCAATACACACATATACATGTGGTACCAACTGATTTACCAAACAACCAAAACTACCGCATATTTCTTAAACTATCTTATTTCGAGTATATACAACATTTGCCTGAATGGTCTTCTCTTAGCAGTTCGAGAACCAACATCCCCATTAAAAGTAAACGTTACATATATAAAATAATGTCTGGCAGGAATGTTTTCAAAATACAAATAATTAGTATTAGGCACAGAATGTAACTTAAAAAAAAAAAAACGCAGTTACAAAAGTCCCCTTCCGATCTTAGCAGTAATACCTCGTAAACCAAACCTATACGTTAAACATAGAATTGTCGCCTTCCTTCTGTTAGCAAAACTTTAGAACAAGTAGCTTCGTGAGTGACGTCATGCAAACACCATTACATTAGCCTACTAAATCTACTTGCATCACATCTTCTTCTAAAGTATGACATCTTCTTACGTATTTGGTGTAATATTCTCTTAAGATTATTATCTGAGTAAGATGCGTTTCAGGGAGGGATGCACAAATTCCGTGAAGCGCTAAGGTTGCCGCCGGCCGGCGTATGAAATCCAGTATCACCTCTGCACACAAACCATGCAGCTAGCGCAGAGCTTTACCATTACTAGTTTTCCTGTGGGACTTTAGGCGGTGACTATATCGTTTTATATATAAAACTTATGGCTTGGATTCCAACGCATATTTCTGTTGTTGTGTTTTAGAATCCGGTTGGAATTTTCTTAGATACGATAGTCTAAAAAGTTTTTTTTTTTTTTTTTTTTTTTTTTTTTCATTTTGAGCCTGAAAATCGCGCTTTCAACAAGCGATCCTAAATTTTATAACTAATAGAAACACTGAATGGAGTATGTTTTCTTTTCGTATAGGTACAGACGTAATGCGCGATAAGCTGTTTCTTCAAAAAATGAATAATTGCAACTCGCTGTAATGCATTCCCAGCGCATTCCTTAAATATATGTTTTCTAAAATTTACTCTTTAAATTTATGTTTTTCAAGTATTTTATTGTTTCCGTGTTTTTCAAATGTCTTTTTTAAATTTTTAGTTTATTTTCAATTGTCATTGAATAATTACTTCCATGTTGTATCAGCTGTGCTGTGTTAAGGCCATGCCTGGTAGTTTTGCAGTGATTTCGAAAATAATTTTTTCCAAAATGAACTAATATCTCTATCACAAAATCGCTACATTATTTTGTCACTAATACATCAAAGTTTCTATCTGAATTTTTCCGTTGCAATGAACACAATGGATTTTTAGATTCTTGCACCCAAAGTATCACATATTTTAGCATGAAAATGAGCCAAAATGGCACAAAATATTTTTTTTTTTACTGGCAAACTACTCATTTTTTTTAAAGCCTACATATAATTGTGCATAGTATGACTTCACATGCTCTCAATTTTTTTCAACCCATTTGGTTGAAAACTTGTTGAGTTTTTTGCACCAACGTGAAAAAAACTACCGGGCGTGGCCTTAAACCTACTTTACACAAATGAAAACATTGCTAATGACATGTCTTTTCAACAAAGTTATTAACAATGTTGTAAAAATGCTTGAAAATTGTTACCGTATTTACTCGCGTAATCGCCGCATATTTTTGACCAAATTTTAGGCCCAAAAAATGGGGTGCAGCCATTATGAGGGGTTTTCAAAAAAAATTACCTTCTAAATTTTGAATGGTGTAGAATATAACAAATGTACATTTTTTTCTATATTTACTCGTCCATAGCGTGACCATTTATCCAAAAATAAAGAAAAAGATTTTGTCGGTGTATAGTACAGTAAACATGGAAAAATTAAGAGACTATAAAATCTTGTTAATCCATTCATGTGCGTCACTCAATTAAAGTCGTTCAAAAATTATCCACCATAAGACGTTTACATTTTACGGTCCATTACATGTACGCTATTATTTCCCGTGAAGTAGTTTATAAACAAATCCGATTCACGCTTAAAACGTCACAACTCTCCAGATGCCGTTACTTTTATCAACAGAGCATCATCAACCAGCGAGCGCGACTCATCGTGTCAACAGCGCGTAAACCAGCGAGCGTGACTCATCGTGGCAACAGCGCATCAACAAGCGAGCGTGACTCATCGTGGCAACAGCGTATCAACAAGCGAGCGTGACTCATCGAGTCTGGTACCTAGATGCTCGGTTCTGCCGCCATGTCTTATAGGCACGAAAAACGAAGGATCTAGTCGTGCGTGCTGGCGCGCTGCGCTTCCAATCGACAAACGTTTGCAACGGTCGCGTTTTGGAGATCAAATTTTTGCCATTCTGGCTAAGATGTTTTCTCGCTGAAGTCCATAGCAAAACCTGATCCCTTGGTAAACATCTTAACAGAGTTTTTCTGTATTGTATCCCATGTTGAAAAATATGGGGTGCGGCCATTATTCGGAGTTTTTAAAATACTGCTCTAGGCCTTTCAAAATAATGGTGCGGACATATGCGATGGCCGCCATTATACGAGTAAATACTGTAACAGCATCATGTTATCAACATTGTTGTCAACATTCTGTTATTAACTTTTTATATATTTATAAAGAAAATAAATATTTGCTAACAACAAATGTTATGAATTTTAGAAACATGTTGACGCCATCCCGTCATGTCCACTTATAAATTACGTTAACGCTCGCCCCCGATTTTTAACACTTTACTACTTAGGCCTAAGAGCACTAGTATTCACCCGCACATTTGCCGATTGCCGTTTATTTTCACGTAACGATAATATTCTAGCATGTAAGAGTGGAAGACGAAGCTTTAATTGTGAAACAGTATTTACTTACGTCCAAGTGTTTATCCAGTGTTTATTTTCCATGTTTAACTGCCTTTGTAACATTTATTAACCTGTACAAGCGTTGTTTACAAATACGGCCGAGTGCCTTACCAGTGGTGCCAATCCCGTGCATGGACTCTGTAAATGTGCACTAAACAGCGATCACGGGAAATACGCACGTTAATATAAATTGTACTGTTTGTTATTGCTTAAAAATGTGTTTTATTATTATGTAAGTGTTTTTGTGTATTAATTATAGTGTTAAACGGCAATACGTGCATTTATAATTCAAGTCAGGAAGTTTGTTTGTATAGCAGAGTAATTTTGTGCCCAGAGAAAGTATTCCTTTGTGCGAGCGTGGCACACCTGTAGATGCAGACGGCCTCGAGTGGCCGAGCGGCCATTTTGCTAACGGTACTTCAGCCCTTCCCAGGAGTATATAAGGAGGGCGCTGCGCCCAGATAGTCAGTCGTCAGCGGCTCGGCCTTCGGGTTGGGCCAGCCTGGCACCCCCGCCAGAGTGCGATGGCAGCCCCCTGGGCTCCCGACTCTTGGCACCTACACTCGCTAGAGTTCGCTGGCAGCTCCCTGGGCTCCCGACTCTCGGCACACTACACACTCTACACCTACCCACCTTAGGGGCCTGCTTCTTGCAAAAGGAGCCCCTCGACTCCCCGGAGCCGGCTTCTTGCGAAGGGAGGCCTTCATTCTACCGAGGTGACTTCTTGCCTAAGGGAGTCCCTCACCCATCCTAGAGGCGATTTCTTGCGAAGGGAATTCCTTCACCCCCTACCGAGGTGACTTCTTGCCTAAGGGAGTCCCTCACCCATCCTAGAGGTGATTTCTTACAAAGGGAACCCTCCACCCTCTACCGAGGTGACTTCTTGCCTAAGGGAGTCCCTCACCCCCTTACCTGTTCACTACTAGGGCAGTGCCGAGGGAAAGGACGAAGGTGGTGCTGCCATGCACATCTACCGCGCCGCGTATTGAATCAGGGGGGACACCCCTAGGTAACGCCCGTCCTAAAGTGTTCGTATACACTTCCCGTGTCGTAAAGTTATTGAAAGTTACAGAATATAGTAACCTCACCCCGGGATCAGAGAGATCGCCGTGTATTAGCAGTAACCTAGCCTGGCTCGTTAATCCAATATCGTTGACGGTGCAGCACCTAAAGTAAGAGGCTATTGAATGTTGTTGCAAACCTCTCGGGATCAAAGAGATGATCACTACCCAGTTTCGGCCACGAATAAGGCCTTAATTTCGCCCAGTATTTGAACGGCCTGGAGTGCCACGTAGAATTGTATGCATCATAATATGTCCTGTGGGCTTAGTATTGTATTTCCAAGTTGTATTATTGTTATTGTCGTGTCCTGTTGCTGTATCTCATATTGAGACCCCAGTGTTAAAATGTATGTCATCAAATTATGATTGACATCTACCCTAATTAAGAACCATGTACCAAAGCTAATGTTGTATTCATCATGTTGTGACAAGTACTGTAACTTGTGTTAATGAATATAAACACCCCATTGAACTGAATTACCTTGTTTTCTCCTTTCATGAGGTTAACCTGTGTACCAACCTTGATATCTAATACAAGGCGAGTGATATATGCCTTGCCCTCTGTTATGTAAAGATGACACCCTGTGCTAGCGAGTAGAGTTTGTCCTTGTTGGCTCACTCAGTAGTCACTCGCTGAGTCGAGGATAACTCTATTACCAACTACTCTAGAAGAACCACACCAATGTCTCATGCTCTTTACCTCAAAGATCTTCTAGATACACACACTGCTCGCATTCAGCAATCTTGCTTGCAACCCCGCACACCTAGTGCAGTGGATTTGCATCAATGTTAATGACATTGTCACCAACACTGTTGATAACATTATTTTTCCGACCTATTCCAGGGTGGTATGGATCCAAGGTTGTTGGTAACAAATGTCACTAGCAATTTTGTAGGCATTTTTGTCATCAACATTGCTATTAACTTTCTTTCATCATTCTTACATACTTTGTTAGTAACATTGGTGTTTTCAGCAATATTAATAACACGTTTGCTATCAACATTGCTATAAAATAGTGTACTACATCTTAGAATTTTTTGATAACATAATTGTAACTAACATGTAATTAGCATTGCTACTGTTCTTTTCCGGTGTAAACTGGGCTTTGTGTATCCTTCCGCTAGATAATGACGTAATATGGGAACAGTTGTCCAGTATAAGACATGTTTTCACAATTTTCCAGTACAGATTTGTCCTATGTAACTATTGTTTCTGTTTTATTATGTGTTTTCGTGTGTGGACTAGTTTGTGCCGCGTGCTGTGCTAGTCTACCCTGGAAGTTTTCATTTACAGGAACCGTTTTTCTTGTTTTTGACCCAGGGCTCCTCATCTCGTGCCAACAGCTGTGTCCAGGGGCTTAGCTAAATATCTTAAATTTCACTGTTAACCTCGCACTATTTTTCCCGTGTCACCTACTGGTGAGGTATAGGCTCCGTATCTGCTCCACTGGTACTGGCCTTCAGCACGGTCCAGTTATTTTGCTATTTATGGTGAGTAAACTACGTAAATTATCCCAGTCTTTTATTGACGTAATAGTTGCTCGCCCCATCACTAGTGACGCTTAACGTATTTTCAGTTCCGATTGTGTTGTGGCATGGAGACTGGCCCTGACAGGTCTCTGAAGAATTTATTATCCTTGGAGGGTGCTAGAACCAACTGGTATGTAGCCTGTCCCGTGGTCGTCGACCCTGGGATCACCATCGTCCGAGGGATTTTCCCAGCGGCTTCCATACTATCCACCTCATCTCAGTTCTCCATGCTAGCTGGTTCATTCCTACAACCTTGTCACCCACATCCTGTCCGACTCATCTGCCGAATCATTGTTATCATCTTTCCCATTTTTCTCTTTCCCTAGCATCCCCACTTTGTCAAATTTATGTCATGTGACGAAACAACTCTAGTTGAAAAGCACAACAATGTGAACCCAACCTTAATCTGTAATTTGTATAGACTTGCTAAACACGTGCCATGTATTTAGTACCTCCAACTTAGTGCAATATTTCTATAAAATTAAACCTTTTTAAGCCCAAAATGTTTTTCACTATCTACACAATGGCTTGTATTAAAATTGTTTACCGATAATGCAACATCTCGCACAAACGACTACTGCTTTTGATATGCAAGATCTGCCATTTTATGACTTAAGTTCTTGCAGTACAGCGGAATGTACGTGCTTTACTGGTGCGCATTTTATGAGTAATACGTAATAATGGAGCACCGTAAACCAGTCAAAGTTTCATGCAGGCAGCCTGCTATGAGGTGTCATGTAGCACTCTAGTTTCTATTCACAACTGCCACATTTTCAAACTGCTTTTCACAGTTTCTTTTTGTTTATCTCACAGCATGCCAGTTATACAAGAAGTAACCCTCTGGACCATGTGGTTTGTACAGAGGATTCAGACTTATTTGTAATAGTTTTTATTGTAATTTTCTAAAATTTTTGAAGGAATTGAACATTTTTTTAAGGAAATTTTATGATATTTTATGTTTCCTAAGGATGGTGCATTAAAATACGGTATTCATAACTTTGTGGTTCAGCTGTATTTCACAGACTTAAACTATAGTGTGTGGTTGATTCAGTGAAGTCACATGTAGTACATCCACCCTTGGCTAACTCTGCTGCATTTGGAATTTAATAACATTTTGCTTTACTAGGTAATGTAATCACTGTACTTCCAGAGTTTCATCGTCCTGAAGGTTTGCTTCGTTGACATGGGTATCGTGCAAGATTGTGAGCTTGGTGCTCATTTATACTAAAAATAAATACAGTTAGACCTCGCTACTAAGACAAGCCACAAGTACCGAGAAATTAGTCCTAGTTGCATTGTTGTCGTAGTTTTTGAAATACTCTTCTTGGAATCCTTAAAAATAAAAAAAATTATTATGACAGTGTAAAATTGTATTCTATGTTTGTGCATAACTGTAGCTGTAGAAAAATATACATTTTTAAATTTTAAAATAAAATAATAATTCAATTTAAAATAGGCTGATTTTTCTGAAGGCATATATACTCAATAAGTCTACAGGATGCGGAAAAATTACACGTCTTAAATGTAGGTGTGGCTTGGGGGTACTAAAACAAGTATTTTGAAGATAGGAACCATGGGTCTCCGACTTACTGTTAAGTTGTTACACGCGTTACGCGTCATGGATTGCCTACTTCAAGGCGCGCCTTTGTTTACATCTGAGCCAGTGCTGTGAGCCGTCAACACCTGTGCTTTCTTGCCGATTTTTGACGTGTGAATTAACATAAGGTACGCAGAAAAATCAAAAAAGCACAAAAACAAAAAAGAAAACGTTTTACCCGGGATGGTGTTTGTAATACAAAAAGACAAAAGTTTACAATAAATGTTCAGAGTTTCTTCCATCGACATCCCTGCAATGTTCACATCGACTTAACATTGATTGGCAAACACTTTTGAACACACCAACCATGTTCTAATTTCGTGTACTGCTTCCATGATTCGCGCTACTAAATCTTCCTCGCTTTCAACAGGGGTCGCGAAAACAATGTCTTTGATAAATCCCCACAAAAAAAAAATCAAGAGGCGTTATTCAGGGTACTGTGGGGGCCACCTCACCGATGCACCCCTTCCGATCCACCTGTCACCAAATTCTTCTGTAAGATAAGCACGCACTGTCAATGTAAAAAGTTCTGGTAGTACCACTTGCAGAAAAATTAAGTAGTTCGCACCGTTAAGCCATGGTGGGAGAATGTAAGGCCCAATTAATTGATTGTGCACTATTCCCACCCACAAGTTGTCAGTACAACGTTCCAGGTGTCCACGGGTGCGCGTACCATGAGGATTTTCGTAGTCCCACAAATTATTATTGTGATTAAAAACTCCCTCTCGAGTGAATGACGCCTCATCCATACGCTTGCTGCATGTCCGCCAGCTTGGCAAAAGTGCATCCGTTTCTATCCATGGTAACACTCGGGTCGGTCTTCGTTAGATACACAAACACACGAAAAACAAGCACTCAAGACAATGAATCAATGTTGCGCGAAGACTAACCCAAATGAACCACATTAAACTGTCCACTAACTCACACACCCTCCATTTAATCACATAACCATCCACTTCAAAACGTTGGCTGACAAGTCCGGCAATGCTAACAATGCAAACAGACTGCGAAAAGGTTAGACAAAAACTGTGACCCGACCTAATCCAAACGCTCACCAGCTGATCTACCTGCTTAGACTTCTTAGGGCCTTGAGTGAGAGTGAGAGAAGCGTGGTCAGTGGCCAGCGGGAGCACGGAAGCGGCGCTTCACGTAAGCACAGGTGTTGATGGTTCACAGCGCTAGCTCAGATGTAAACAAAGGTGCGCCTTGAAATAGGCAATCCATGACACGTAACTTCGGACGCGTGTAACAACTTACCGGTAAGTCGGAGACTCATGGTTCCTATCTTCAAAATACTTGTTTTAGTACCCCCAAGCCACCCCTACATTTAAGACTGTAACGTTTCCGTCTCGTACAAGTACCTGAGCCCCACTTGGGCCAACAAATTTTAACGCCTCGCTCGTTGGTTCTACCCATCAAATCTCGTACTTGTGCCCTGCTTGGGCAGCCAAATTGTAACGCCTCGTCATCCTGTTGTGCCTGTGCCCCATTTGGGCAGCAAAATTGTAGCACACGAGTCCTAAACCAGTGCACTAGCTCGATGATAACCCAGCCAAAAAGGCAAGGTTAAAATAAAACTGGAACATATCTCATGATCTGTAGTTAAGTATTCCAGAATTTACTGGCAGTACTTTTGTAGGTTACGTTACATTGTAGATCAAATTTAGAACCTTCACAGAAACTGACAAATTTAGAGAAGTTAGTCACGAAATAATATACTTCACTATGATCCTAGACTGCTGGTTTATTAGATTTCAATTTACATCGGCACGAAATACACTGTTCGTCTTAACACGGTGGGTTTGGTTCACAGGAAACTACAAGCAGAAACGCAGCAAGACTATATCAAACAATTAACCAAAACTAAATTAAAAGCTACATCATGTAGTAATTTGGGCCGCAGCCCCGCGCGCATCCGCGTCCTATCTCGTCCACATCACGACTTGTTCTAACATTGCGGAGGCAAAACATTTCAAAACGATGGGCAAAGGGGCGCCACACGCCGTGCTCTCATTGGCTGGTTCTCTGTGACGTGACCCTCGGCATTCGTTCAATTATCTAGTACCCTCTAGGGCACAACTAGAAACTACGCATTAAAAAACAAACGGCGCAAAAACTCCAGCAGAAAAAATCAGAACATGAAAAGAAAAACAAAGCTACTGCCTCCTACCAAAGCCACCTGGCCATAATGACAAACATTACACCCTACCTAGAACATACGAGAAACAAATAACTGCGTCATTACTTTCCCTTTCTGGAACTGAGACCACTGAAATAAAAGTTACAGTTTTAAATATTGTACTATACAGTTAAGTTTATATAAATTTCTAATTCTCCAGTAAATAAAAACCCCTTGTCTTGCAATGCTACAAGACGTGTAATTTTTTCGCACTCTATATAATACCCTCTCCTCTTTTCCACAAATGTTAACAACAGTGAGCTGTATTTGATAATCTGCAGTGCTGTACCAGGCGAAGGTCTCCAGCTTGCATGGCGCATATACTTGGCAACTCTGGCAACTATGCAGCTCAATATAGAGAGAGTGTGAGACCTTGCCGCAGCTGCTGTCTTCTTGCCTCCCACCCTTACCATAGTGTCTTCCACTTATCAATGTCACGTGTTGCCCAAGTATGTCTCATTTCCTTACCTCCCCGCAATAGGCATATAACGTTTCCTTTGCTGTTTAGTGTCCTTTGCGAGAATTTTTTTTTATTTTTTTCTCTACTTAGGTAATAGTGCTTATGTTTAACACTGCAAATGGGTATGAATGTTCATTTATTGTGTATGAGGCTACCAAATTTCAGACTAATCTTAAGAAGAATTCTAATACCTGTCAATCAAGCTTGCCATACATGTTGAACAAAAAATGTAGGTGTAGGTCTGAATATGGCAGCAGTGCAAGCGTGGTTGTTTACATAGGCACTCAATGTTGTGGCGGCACTATTCCCCTTCACACACATACCACGTGCTCGTTGCACCTACGCTGACCACGTGCTCGCACAAACGCGCCCTCTGATTCACCCGTAGAATATTGCTGGATTCTGTATGTCCTCGGCTAGGTGTAGGTTCAGTGATAGAGTTACAAGTTCTTACCTCAGTGTCGTGGGTACGAGAAGAGAAGAGCGAAAACCACCAAATATAAATATTGTTAGATGCACCCAGGGCTCACTATTACCAGTAAATGATAAAAGTACTATTTAGTAGCACGATGTTTATTGAATACTCAGATTCAACCTACGCAACACAGTTACAGATCCCTGTACAACACACGCGGTGGGCTCTCACCTCAAAACCCAACTCTCAATTTATACTGTAAAAGATATATGTAGCTAAATTCGGAGCAAATAAATTAAATGCGCAGCCCGATGGCTCACGTTACCAAAAAAAGAAAGGTGCTGTAGCCCCGATGTTAAAGGATCTCCATGCCACGTGTGCCCGCGGGAGCTCTCCCCGCACATGTCCGATCACTTCGACAGTCAGATAGCTAAGAACGTCCGGGACGCTGGACTCCCATCATCCTCTACACTTCTCTCCGGAAGTGCCCAGATATGGCGCACTACAGCACGATCTCCATGGGTTAGCACACTACCTCCCGAGAGCATTCCTAAACGCATTGAAACGACATTTTCATCAGAGTAAACACATTTTCCCAGTCTCTACTAACACAACTTCATCTCGCTCGGAGATTCTCGAGACTGTACATATCTCTGGGCAACTAACGAGAAGGAAAAAACTACAAGATGGCTTCCTGCCTTTAACGAAACAATAACAAATGATTCTACATACACAATTACACTTTCCTCAGCCCTGAATGCTCTCGCTTGTCACACATAGCACTTAAATTGTTAACGGAAATTACTAGTAGTTAAGGTTCAGCCCACCGCTCGTAAATTAATTACGTCAGATTACAGCAAATAACATCACAACCATTGCAAATAAATAAACGTCCCTTGCTTTTCTTCATTCATTTACCGTGGTCTACACTGACAAATGTGTCAAGTCCCGGTTACAACTTATACTACACACAGGTCCTTAATAGCTATTCTAGGTGATCTCGATGCACTACACACTGGCAAGCCGGGTCTCCCGTTCTCCCGAGCGACTCATCCTAACCCTCATTCTATACCTAGTGATCGCGAGACATGCCGGGATTCCATTAGACCTATGCTGACGCCGGAAAACACATATAAATAGGCTTTTAGTTCTTAATGTTTACACCGAAAGTTACGTTACGTTTAGGCCAAAGAAAGCTATTATCTCACACCACAAACAGAATTTGGAAAATAAATAGGGTGGGCAAGCCAAGTGCCTTGCAACCCCCCAGAAAGATTCGGTAAAGAACCTTGAACGGATCTTTCTAATAAAAAAATGGTAAGTCCTGCCGGTGATGTCAGCATTTGAATCAGATATCTGCATCCTCGCGGACCGATTCTTAGTTAATCGCAGGATGCCTCGCGTTACCCGAGATTCCACTTACACCTTATAGCTAAAATACACAAACAGCAAAACAAATAGATACAGCTCGTGTGCAACTGCACGGAATCAGGCCTTGTTCTTTCGGGATGCCTCTCCCACATTAAGCAATTCATAAATTTTCTGTCACACCGTATGATATTACACCCTTAATTTACTGGATTACACAGATTCAAATTGAAATCCCTTTTAACAACAACACTCATGATAACCACAGCTCGCATGGTTTTACCGCCTTAAGCGAACTCCATAAAGGTACATAACCTTAATACTGAAATTACCCTAACTCTCTCTCCCCTTAATTGCCACTTTTTTTTTATTTATTTATTTATTTTTTTTTTACATTTCCTGCGCTCAACTTCATGTCACGTAACTCTGTGTGCCCCAGCCCAAGGAGTTTGCTCCTCTGTCCTTGACAACAACACCCCTCCACTACTCTTAACTACTTTCACTGGCTACGGAACGGCCTGAGTAGGTACGAATTGTAAGTTCCCTTAATCACGCCATCGTCTACGTTCACCAGTTCCCACGCATTCGGCACCCTGGCCCTAGATATTCGAAACGGCCCTTCGTAAAACACGTCATCGAACCTACCAATCAGCGCCCGCAAACTCTCTTTCTCCCTCATATCACCGGTCTGACATTTATTCACCACACCCTCTATCTCAGCTGCCCAACATCTCTCAGCTCTCGTGGCCGCATAGCCTACCCTGGCTTCCGGTGTTGCCACCCATGCTAGTGCGTGCTCCGCTGCCTCTAACTCCTCCTCACACACCAGTTCTACTCGGGGCGACTCGTGGCCCTTTTGCCACTTAACCGGTTTTCTCAACATGGGCAGACTGCCCTCCCTGAATCTAATCACCCCTTGGGTAAAATCAATCACCGCTCTCGCTTCCAGCATAAAGTCTGTGCCAATTATAACATCCCTCGTTAACTGTGGCACTACCAAACAGACTACCTCATACGTGTGCTTATTACTAAATTTAACTGGCAAGTATAATTGTTGATTTACTTTGTGCCCCTTCCCCCTCGTCGTGCAGACTATTGTAATTTGTGGTACCGGGAACGTAGAGAACTGCATCCCTTCCTTCCGCAACGAGTCGTATATCTGCTGGCTAATAGCACAAACCTCCGCTCTGCTGTCGAAAAGCGTGTCTACTTCATGCTCCCCCACCATGCCGTGCAGTTCCAGCACGCTGATAAGCTCGCAGTTCTTCTCTTCCTCTCCCAACAAAAACTCCCTCTCAGTCTCTACAATGGTGGTAATCTCTTTCATTCCCTTTTCGACGGTCGCGCTAGCCCTACCACTTAAGCAGCGCGACCCGGCCATTTCCCGACCGTTCGTTCTGCTCGGCACCCTGCCGGTCGCGTGGTAGCTGCGCGCGCGCCTGGTCGATCGGGCCTTGCCGTGGCGTCACTAAGCTGCTGTCGTTGCGTGGCGGTTCCCCTCGCTCGTCACCCCGCCTTCTCGCCCGGGCTCGCTGTCTTGCCTCCAGCCCTGCTCGTTACGCCTCCCGATTGTGGTAATATCCCCCCCGATTGTGGTAATATCCATTGTTTACATTATGGTATCCGCGGTGCTCCCTGTTGCCCCGCTGATTTTGCCTGTCCTGGTTCCTCCATCCCCCTCTACCACCCTTCGTGTCACGGTGGTCTTGTCCGCGGTCGCCCTGCCAACGCTCGTCCGCGTGCTCCCTATCCTGCGCTCCTACACCCTGCTTCCCGTTCTCAAACTCGCCCAACTGGTCTAATTCGGTGAGAATTTCTCGTAGTTTTGCCACGGTTTGGAATTCCTTTCCCACTAGCAATTTCTTAACCTCCTTCGGCGTGTGACTATATACCAGCGTGATGATGTCCGCTTCTGACATCGGTTGGTCGTAGAAACCTGCCGTCTTTACCACCTTAACCAAGTGTTCCTCCATGCAGCCTACCCTACAGATCTCTTGATACAACGCTGCACGGTCCCGTCCTTGTGTCTGTGCATCCCAATACTCGCACAAAAAATGCCGCTCAAACTCATCGAACTTCCCTATATCCCGGCCACACATAGCTAGCTAGCCAATTCACACACTGACTGATTATGGACCGCTTCGCTACAAACACCTGTTCCACTTCCTCGCACTCGTATATGGCGAAAAAGTCTTTTAGTTTCTCTAGATGTTTACAGGGGTGCTCACCCTCTGCCCCATGAAACTTAGGAATGTTGTTTTCCCGGTATGTTTTGCTCATACGCATGGTCGTCCTAACCTTGTCGCTACTCCACCCCCCAGTGTTTACATTCCTAGCGACCTTCATTTCGATTTCCACCACTCGCTCCCTCATCTCCGCCATTTCCTTCTCACATTTGTTTACTTTTCCTTCGCAACCAACGATTGCACCCTCCATCATTACTGTGCGGTTACGAATGCGGCAGGTTTCCTCCTCGTGCTCCTCAAATCGCGTGTTCACGGCCCGCTCCGCGGCGATCTGCTGCTCACCTAACTTATTTAGTGTCTCCCTTGCCCTGGTGTCTCTTCCCGCGCACGTTTCTTTCACGTATCTTATCTCCATTTCTACACGTGTTATTTCAGCCTCCCGCTCCTCGCGCAGTCCTGACACTGTTTCCCTTAGTTCCATTTCCCTTTCCGCTCGCATTCTCTCCTCCGACTCACCTATCTTCTGGCCCCATCATGCTTCTGCTCTTTCCTCTCTCGCCCTCATTTCTACCCCAAACGCATCAATTTTCCTTGCTACTTCCACTCTCTCCTCCCTGACTTCCTGTATGAACTGCCTAAGCATCACCTCCATACTCAATTCCCCCGGAGTAATTTCCTCTAATTCTTTCTCCCAGGTTCCTCCCCTCTCACTCCCTTCGCTCTCGCTCGTTGCTATAAATACGTTTTCTGTCACTACAGGTTCCACGTGTTCACTGTTACTGAATTCATTAACAAAGGTTACATCCCCCTCATAGTACACGTTGTTTACGTTTTCTGTCGACATCCTTACTCGCGACATACACCCCTACTATGCTCACGCTACCTCCCTGAACTTTAGCACACAAAGCCTGTGTACCTCATTGACCCGCACACACAAAAAAAAGACTAGTCCTCCAACTTCGAGACTGTGGTGGTACTGGTTACTCGGCCAAGACAACTGTACATACCTTCCATCATCCTGCATACTACCCAAATACCACACACACATTTGCACACACACATACATTCGTCTCGGGTACACACACTATAAATAGAAATTACTACTAGTCGCCCGGATTCCCGGCTTACCGTACACAATCTTTCACTGCCGCTGATTGCCAGCGGCCATCTCCACGCCGCGCTGCTCCCACGTGCTCGGTCTGGTCTGGTTGGGTCCGCAGCTTCCTCTCTCTGCATGCGCCGTCTCTCTTCTTTCTCTTCCGTGTCTCTGACTGCGACTGCGCTGCTGTCGCTGGCTGCCTCGTGTCGTTGCGCGCCGCGCACTTTTCTCCGCACTTGTTTAATCAGTTACAGTTTCCCGTTCACGCTCTCCTCTCCCTCAATCGTTTATTCCCATCGAGGCCCCACGCATGGGCGACATTTTATGTGGCGGCACTATTCCCCTTCACACACATACCACGTGCTCGTTGCGCCTACGCTGACCACGTGCTCGCACAAACGCGCCCTCTGATTCACCCGTAGAATATTGTTGGATTCGGTATGTCCTCGGCTAGCTGTAGGTTCAGTGATAGAGTTACAAGTTCTTACCTCAGTGTCGTGGGTACGAGAAGAGAAGAGCGAAAACCACCAAATATAAATATTGTTAGATGCACCCAGGGCTCACTATTACCAGTAAATGATAAAAGTACTATTTAGTAGCATGATGTTTATTGAATACTCAGATTCAACCTACGCAACACAGTTACAGATCCCTGTAAAAACTCACGCGTTAGGCTCTCACCTCAAAACCCAACTCTCAATTTATACTGTAAAAGATATATGTAGCTAAATTCGGAGCAAATAAATTAAATGCGCAGCCCGATGGCTCACGTTACCAAAAAAAGAAAGGTGCTGTAGCCCTGATGTTAAAGGATCTCCATGGCACGTGTGCCTGCGGGAGCTCTCCCCGCACACGTCCGATCACGTCGACAGTCAGATAGCTAAGAACGTCCGGGACGCTGGACTCCCATCATCCTCTCCACTTCTCTCCGGAAGTGCCCAGAGATGGCGCACTACAGCACGATCTCCATGGGTTAGCACACTACCTCCCGAGAGCATTCCTAAACGCATTGAAACGACAGTTTCATCAGAGTAAACACATTTTCCCAGTCTCTACTAACACAACTTCATCGCGCTCGGAGATTCTCGAGACTGTACATGTCTCTGGGCAACTAACGAGAAGGAAAAAACTACAAGATGGCTTCCCGCCTTTAACGAAACAATAACAAATGATTCTACATACACAATTACACTTTCCTCAGCCCTGAATGCTCTCGCTTGTCACACACAGCACTTAAATTTTTAACGGAAATTACTAGTAGTTAAGGTTCAGCCCACCGCTCGTAAATTAATTACGTCAGATTACAGCAAATAACATCACAACCATTGCAAATAAATAAACGTCTCTTGCTTTTCTTCATTCATTTACCGTGGTCTACACT
>PNEQ01119488.1:30706-67167 GCA_003012365.1 Medauroidea extradentata
CCCGAGCGACTCATCCTAACCCTCATTCTATACCTAGTGATCGCGAGACATGCCGGGATTCCATTAGACCTATGCTGACGCCGGAAAACACATATAAATAGGCTTTTAGTTCTTAATGGTTACACCGAAAGTTACGTTACGTTTAGGCCAAAGAAAGCTATTATCTCACACCACAAACAGAATTTGGAAAATAAATAGGTTGGGCAAGCCAAGTGCCTTACAATGTGGTTGATAATTGTTTTCAAGCAAGCATAAAGAACTGCCTCATTGTGTTGCCTTCCTCGTTGTAACGAGTACAGAATAATAATTATTTTTGTTTTCTTTCTGACAGGATTATAACTAGTACTATATTTATTATCAACAGTGTTAGTTTGTTCTGATGAGAATTGTAATATTTGTTTGTTTACTTATGTTGCTCCTAATAATTTTAGTTCTATGCTATATACTAATTTAATATTGAAAGCACCCCATTCATTTTATTTCTTTTAAATTTTATTTGTGTTAGGTTTTAGCTTCTTTTGCAGTTTCTCTTTGGTGGTGACGTTTAAAAGAGAAAGGAAAATGGTGGTGGGTTTTGAAATGGCCGGATCGCGTTGGTAATGCCAGATTTTATATCCGATGATCCCAGGCGGCGTCATAATGCTAGGTTACGATTTGACACCACCATTTCAAAGTTCAAAACGTAGGAAAATAGGACAAGTACAGAAGAGGTCCTAGTTTTGCATCTATTATTAGATTTGGAGTGAGCAAGATCGGCGGCGTCATTGGCTTCGTCTTGTCAGCGATAGATAAGTACCGACGCCATACGTTTTACGCATTATAGTCTTGGTATTTTTACATTAACTCTTTTGGAAATCAATACACTAAATTGGATTTATTGTTTAAAGTGTATGTATGAAGCTAAGTTTGTGAATATTTGGACTGAAAAATGTAATATGAAAATACTAATGGAAGCCCTTACCCAGTGGTCCTAAACATAATTTAACGTCTTAAAGCCGGAGCATTTTCGTCAGTAACTTGGAGACGCTAATCATTCTAATGAATTGAATAAGTTATGTGAAATAACGGGAAAGAATTTTGAACATTAATTTTATTCTGAGTCGACGTTCACTAGCATAATACTAAATTGGAACTTTAAATTATTTTAATCTTTGGTTGGCGATTTTATTATTTATAATTTTGAGACTTACTAAATTGAGAACTTCAGACTTAAATTTTTTTCAGAATTAAATAGTTGAAAACCTAAATTCAGAATTGTAAGGATGGGAGTGCATTTTAATAATTTTATATATTTTTTATTTACTCTCTTTCACCTAGTCTAATTTTTGCTCAGTCAGTTATGCAAATAATTTCATGCACAGTTTGGTGTAATTTAGGGAAATGGTCTACATTACATCTGAAATTCTACTAGGGATTATTTTGTGTTTATTTGTGTCTGTAGAGTAGTAGTATTTCTTCAAATACTTCAAGACTATCAGATGTATTTTGTTCATACTTTCCTACCAGTAAGTATAATTGATATGACTGCAATCCTATTTAGTTCAGTAAGGTTAACAAGTTCTCCTGTTTTTTTTCAACCCACATGATTTGCCTCCAGAGTATTATAAAATCTATTGTGAATTTGGGTGTTGAGGTATGTATAAGCTACATGTAGGTAGTAACCACCAACGCAACCTTAAGTACATACCTATATGAGAGTTTCTTCACCTCATTCTACACTTTCTATTTTATTTAGAGTTGTCTCATACGGTATAACTCAATCTCACACCCACACAATTCATAATAACATCAACAGTATACTTGTATAACTGTACAGTAAACTATGTACACACATTTCTATAGTTAACATATAGTCTCCACAAGGGTCAAGGGAGTGTGGTTAGCACGGTGGCTAGAACACTCGTTTCTCACCAAGAAAAATCATTCAATTCCCAGTAGGGTAGGTCCCTGGGTTTTTGCACTTGGGAATTGTGCCGGACAATGCCGTTGGTCAGCGGGTTTTCTCGAGGTTCTCCCGTTTCTCCCCGCCCCTTCATTCTGTTGCTACTCCATACTTGCATCATGTCAGCCCTCACCTGAATTGTGTGCATGGTGTGAGCAAACAGGGATGGAGAAGTGGAAAAGAGATGAGTTACCATACAAATTACCTCGGTTCAGAGTTGCCTGTGTTGCTTAACTCTCCAAAAGTTCCACAAGTGTGTTCTAATGGTGGTTTTTAATTTTTTTTACTGTATTTTTTTACAGCAATGGCTTACTGTGTGAGTATGCGAATAGATTTCAATTTGATTTCTTAAGTAAGGAATTTAACGTAACATATGGAATAAAAAATATGTATTCTTACTCTTAAAATTTGAAATAAACAACTGCAATTTAACATAGAGTTAAATGGTCGCAAATCACTACTACAAACTTCCAGACAGGCTTTGTTACTGATGCATAAAATACAGCGGAATCCCTTAGTAGCGAGCACTGTAATACTGTAGCAAGAAAGTATGTACAAAGACGTCTTTCCGAGAAACTGTCAAAAATCATTAAATTATTGTACATAAATTATGATTCACGAGATTAGGCAGAAACATTTATGGTTGGATCATATGAAGTAGCCTTGCAGCAAGTTTGGTGACAGTGTTTAGGGCTTTCGTTATCTGTCTATTGTGGCTCCATCACCTCTAGCTGACCTTAGAACCTTCTGCTGCTGTTATATGACACATTCTGTGCTCTTGCTATCATATCTTTAGGCTGTTTATTGATGACCTATACAGTTTCTTGGACTTTGATTTATCAAGCACGGTGGAGCATTTGGGAGGACCTGGGTTCGATCCCTGGCTCCAGCCATCCTGGTTTTGGTTTTCTGTTTTTCTGAAATCATTCCAGGCACATGCTGGAATGGCCAAATTCTATCCTCTTCCCACCAGGTACCACTACCAAAACCTTGTGTTTAGGGCTGTTCGATATTTCAATATACTGTATCAATAAATATTGTATTAAAATTGAAAAACCTAACTGATAAGTAAATTTTTAAATATCAATATACAGTATTGGTGTTACTGTATTATCAAAAGACAGATGTATCGATATTGCTAGCGTGGCGTAAATTATGACAATATTTAAACATACTGATGACTGTCACTATTATGATAACTACAGATATTGAAAGTTAAAAAATTTAACTAATATTCAATTTTCTAAATACAGTGGAACCTCGTTAATACAGACCCTGTTAATGTGAAGTTCTCATTAATACAAAGTCGTTTTCTTCCCCTTTGGAATAATATCATAAATTAAATACTGTACTAACTTCACTGTTCAATAAATGGTTCCGTTATTCATAAAACAATATAATATGAAATTCAGTGGTTTAAGGACATCATGGTGGTGGTTAGAAAGCTTGTACTGTATTTGGGACTCAAAATTCTGAAATTATATTTACAGAATTTTTTGAGTTTTTGTGAACACCTGTTAATACAAACCTCATTATTACAAACTACAAAAATTTAGATCCTTTCAAGTTTGTGTTACGGAGGTTCGACTGTATACAAAATTATCAGTATCATGATATGTACTATTGAACTACCGTTATACCAATATTTTTGATACATTGAGAACAAACACATTTACATGTACAGTAGAAATTGGCAGTACTGTAGTGTCAAACTTACAATTTTAATGAAACTGATGATTTCATTAATGTTATTAATGGAACTATGTTATCGAAATTGACGTTATTATGGAAATGAGTACTATCATCAAAACCATAATCTCATTGAAATCAATATTGAACAATATAGTAATTGTACAAGGACAATATTATTATTTATGTTTGGTGAATTTACCATTAGAAAATCTATTTATTCTCACACTATTTTAGTCAGTTGTGGATTTTATTTTCTTCATTTTAATTTAATCTAATAATTTACAGGTTTCTCTTCAATTTCAGTGACACTAAATACAATAAAGTATTAAACGTGACATATTGATGGTCGTGAGCTTTTCCTGCCTTAGAACATTTATCATCAAATAATTAACAAGGAATTTACACACTTGGGCTTATTGATAATATTGTATTTGCAGGCATATAAGACAACTATTATTACATATTTTTGGCCTTCATAAAGTGCTACTTGTCTTATATGAAGGTGCGAAAATTTTTTGTAACCTAAAAATTGTTTGAAAGTTGAGCTGTTAGCTGTGGAGTTTATGGAATTGCATTTTTCGTCACAAATGAAAACAAGTGCCCCGTTTTTTTAAATAAAATTTGCTGTACGAAATTTTTGTGAGTGGCATATTCATAACAAAGGACACTTTTACCTCGCAGCGAAGCGGCGATCGATGCAGCTGGAGCGTGTGCCTAGATCCTTTGTCTCACCAGCCCACAACTCTCGGGCAGAGAAAACGAGGATTTAGGTCCGGGTGTTTAGATCCTTTATCTCACCAGTACAAAACTCTCGGGCGGAGAAAACGAGGATCTAGGTACAGCGTGCCTAGATCATTTGTCTCGCCAACACAAAACTTAAACTCTCGGGTGGAGAACACGGATCTAGGTACTGTACCACACATTCATGTGTCTACTGTCTATGATGACCTTGCAAATAGCTGTTGTAGCCCGACGTTGCCAAGTCTCGCACAGCTGCCGGCAACTGATGATGTCGCCGGCCTTGTGTGTCGCCGCCATGCATTTCCTTGGCTCTTGGGCACCTGGAGGGCAATAGTAGCCAATTTTATTGGTTTATGTCTCTCCTATGATGTTTATGTAACGGTAATAAATGCATTACAAATATTTAAACTTAATTTTTAACGTTTCTGACAAAGGATTTTAATATTTTTCTGTTGGGAACTATAAAATTAATAATTTAGTTTTATTTTTTAAGATTTTGTACCTTCAAAACTATGACTTGTCTTATATGCCGGCAAATGCGGTACTATGCCATCTGTGACATCACTGCAGTGGGAATGTTCATGAGATTGTGTATTCTCATCGTCTGGAACACATTAAGTGCTGTGTTGATTACCTAATGTTTAAAATAGGAATGCTTATTATTTTGTCTTTAGAAATGTGATTCTGAAATTAGAGTGAGAATCGAAACCTGCAAATTTCAGTGGTTTTAACAATAATTAAATTGTAGGTATGTACCGTTTAATTTCTTCTCATTTTGTTAAAAGCAGTTTGACGCCTGAAGGAAAATGATTGTGCGACGTGTGATGGAAAAAGGATATTATGAAATAAAGGGAGCATTTAGTATAGGTACCATTGTTACTTACGAAGCTCCAACTGCAACTGCCAGTCAGTAATTCCACTTATCTTTCCAGCACCAGTGATATTAATGAGCATGTAGCGTAAAAGTCTGACCGTTAAAGACAACAGCGCACGTTACAAATGACGACACATTTTGCCTTTCAGCTATTAAACTCGTATACAACTCATTACTGGCATGTATAAAAATCCTCTGTGTTCAAAGAGTACAGTACAGTACATTTAAATAAACACAATCACTCCTGCTAACATCTGCAGCAATAATATACGTGGTTTGAAGAGTAAACCCATTTCTTTCAAGGTGTAGGTAATGTGTTGTTGATAGGCAGGCAGGCTGATAATAGCTGCTGTGTTTGCAAGAAGGTTCAGAGACAGAAGGGAGTGGTCTATTGGTTGCAGGTTGAACTTTCTGGACCGGCGGATCACAGCTGGCATGCCGTCTAGCCGCGGGGAGGATTGGCAGCCGCTGCTCATGTACCGGAACAGCCTGGTGCATGGTGAGACAGATCAGCCCCCTGTCACCTCCAAGAGAGCGTACGGACGTAAGAAGAAGGAAGGTGAGCTACTGTCTCTTGTCTTGGCTCCGCTCGACAACTAATGCAGTTGTCATTCAGTTTCCTTCTTTAATAGTCCATTCTGAGTGATTCTCTCTATCATGACTAGTAATGAACATCTTTAAGAGTTACAGTTAAACCTCTCCAACCCAAAACTTAGTTACAATTAAATTTTATTTCATTAGAAGTTGTCGTCTGCTGCAAATTTTAAGGGCAGGAATTTATATGCTTAGTAGTCTGATCAATGTAGAGTTCCATGTAATAATTAATTTTAATGGAAATTTAGCCTTGCTACATGCCCAGTTCATATTGTAACTAAATTACAAGCTACTGTATGCATTAGGCAGCTGCAGTCTGCATTTCTTACTCGAGAAACCAAAGTCTTGTACTTTGAAGTAAAGATTTATTATGATAGATTGATGTCTTCCATTCTAAAAAAATTGTTAACAACAGAGATTACTTAGTGTGTTCACAAGCATGAAGTATTTTTTCAGTACTACTTTTTTGCTGGAAAATCAGACTATACATGAATAAAAAATTTGTGTCAATTGACAGATGTCTTCTAATTTGAGGTAAACGGCCAATGAAGTAGTGATACACCAATGCAGATACTAGTTAACAGTAATTTGTGAATATTGATTTTTTTTTTTTTTAATTGTAATCAGCCATTCTGTTACCAATATGTCTGGTGATTAGTAAAACTTATTAATTAAATTACTTAATTAATACAGGTTTGCTACTAAGCAGGAAAACCAAGTAATGTTTGGTGAATCAAAGTAATGTTGAGAAATTTTGAGGCAGAAGTAAAACGTCTGGAATTTAAATTACCTGACATTTCTAGAGAAATCTGGTATTCACAAGGCATGAAATCATAAGATTATTTATAAATATTTGTGTATTCAAAAATACAAAATTAATGTGTTCCCAAATGCAGTTATTTCAAAGTACCTTGTCCTTTAGCAAAAGAGTTATTAAGCTAAAAGCACCGAAGTTTGTGATTGTGTAGAAGTTTGATAGTGCTGGCTGTTTGGGTCGATAAAAATTTACCCTGTGAATGTATCAATTGTATCACTAGTGTGGTATGTTCTATGGATTTTCTGCTTTTGGCCTCAGTAGTTTGCATCTCTTTGTAGCGTGAATGTTGGAAGAAAAAAATTCTTTAGTGTTAATTGATGTTAATATTGCAGATTAATTACATGTGGCTGTGTAATTCCGTAAGCAAGTAAATATACGCCTTAAGGTTTGTGGTGGGTAAGATTGTGTTTAATAGACTGTGCCCAGAATTATTAGCATAAGAACATGTTGCCCAACATGTGGGATATAACATTCAATAAGGTAATATATTTATGGGGGGAATTACAAGGGTATGGTCAGACTTGTGTGAACAAAAAAAGCCATTGTACAGAAGTTCAACAGTGTGAAAATTTGTGTTGTATTGGCATATAACGTGCTGAACAACGATAATACAGTATTTCCTAGCATAATCATTGCATAGCATGTAATGTTTAAGTTGAGGAAAATAGAAAAAATACTTTCAATGCATAATTGTTGTACCACAGTTTTTTGTTATGTTTGTGCACCTTTGTACTGCTCAGAGTCTGGACGAATAACAATACAGTCAACTTCCGATTTAACGACCCTTCACGGTTCCCGGGAATAGGGTCGTTATTTTGGAGGGGTTGTCATTAGAATTTTGACAAATTTTCGGCGATCCCCGACTTCTAAAATGTTGACATTTACCGGTTTTTTATCATTGAATCAGCGTTCACTCGTCTTTGGCTCAAAAATTGTGTGTTTTTATAAAGTTATACACATTTATTTTGAAAGCAAACACATTATTTTTAAATGCCATTGAAGTGTATCCGCGACCTTTGTTTAGTTCAATATAAATCATTAACATTACTGATAACATAAATTCTTGCGCCCGCAACATCCATTTTGGGATGTTATTTTCAAGAATGCAGCAATGAAGTTTATTGCAATATTTTTCAGTAGAGTGAAGTATTTTGAACAAATATGTACACTGGAAGCAGATATATGAATTTTCTTTGGCTCAAAATTAAGCAAAAACGTTGCCGACAATATACTGTATATACTCGTGTATAGTACGCACCACGATTTTTGCAACAAGTTGCAGGGGAAAATATTTTATTGCCTTGCTAGTACTAAAAAAAAAAAAAAAAAAAAAAAAAAAAAAAAAAAAAAAAAAAAAAAAAAAAAAAAAAAACACGGGAGGATGAGCTGAGCAAGCCGGTAAAATAGCACGAAGGACGCTACGATGGAATATTCAAGGAAGGAGAGGGCAAGAAAGGAAACGTGCTGGCAACATATAAAAGAGAGAGGAAAGATAATACACTGGTTAAGAGTGTGAAAGCCAGGAGGGGTGGGGCGGCTTATCTCTCTGCCAAGGTCACTTGCTGTCTGCCAGCCCTCACCGCGCGCGTGTGTGTGTGTGCCTGAACAACATTCCCTCTCTCTTGCTCTGCTGGGCCAGCCGCTTCCAGCATGTACCCCCTCCTCCCCCACGCCCTTGAGATACCATCGCCCCCTAAGATAACATGCCGTGACAGCAGCAAGCTTGCCTTTTTTTTTTTTTTTTTCTCTCGTGTGTTTTGCGAAGGGGGGAAGGGAAAAAAAAGAATGACTCTCTTTTTTCTTCCTTCCTTTCCCACGGAAAGATAGCTGGTCACGAGCCGTCAAATATCTTTCCCGGGTGTTAGGGATGGGGAAGGTAATCATGAGACGTCAAAATTAACTTATCTTATGCTTATGCCACCCACGAAGTTTAATTTCTGCCACATCAAATTGCCGACCCTTTGTAACCAACAGTTTAAAAGTACCTGTGTAAAGGCTAGTAAACTTCTGTCTATCAGACAAGTTTTTAACCCTTGTATTGTGTAAACACTGAGCAACACTTTGAACAGGAACGTGGATAAGGACAAACAAAAATATTAGGGTTTTAGCAGGGACGGTTACAACAAAGCAAGGAAAGAGGGGAAAGGGGGAGAACAAGGAAAGGAAGAGGAGTAATGATGGAGGAACCTGGCCGTGAGAAAGTTCTCTCTGCCTCCCAGTGTTGACACCCATCGGTTTACGACTATTCGGCTTTTAACACGCCCCTCCCGCCATCCTTCGTCATACGACCGCAGGCCTTTATTTTCTCTCTCCTTTCTACTCTTGACACCCGTCAATTTACGACTTAATTTCGCCTTCTCACACCTCTCACCCCCCCTCTCCGGACATCAACCGACCATGGACCTTTTTTCACCAATTTTGTTTTATTTCCCGTGTATAGTACGCACCCCTGAATTTTTATCAGTTGTTTTGGAATAAAAGTGCGTGTTATACACGAGTAAATACGGTAGATTCTTGCGCCCGCAACGACAGTTTTTGGAAGTTATTTGCAAGAATACAGCAACAAAGTTTATTGAAATAGTAATTTTTTTCAGTAGAGTGAAGTATTTTGACAGTATTTATGCGAATATAACACTTTTTTTTTTTTTTTACAAAAATAAAATCTATACCTTGGTCATCTGAAATTACATGTACTTTAACTGGTTATTATTTTCCACTAAAACATAACAAATTATAAGTAAATAGGTTGCAGCAGATATAAAAGCCATACCATTTACCATAATGTACATACATTTTATTATCAAACATAATAACAAAGTATCTACATCATGCAGCATTTCGTCCTCTGCGCCGTCCAAGTTGAATGAAATGCCAGTCACCTTGAAACTTTTGGCAATCATTTCCTGCAAAATGGATCGCCACGCCGCCAAAATCCACTAACGCATTGTTGGTAGTGGAGTATGCTTCATCCGTCCAGTCGGTGTGAGGTTGTGTTCAGCATAACCGTGCAACGTTGTTTGTCAGCACCTGTAGTTTTAACGGGAACTGACTTTTCTCTTACCAGTGAAACTGTAGTTGATTCAGGCATGTCGAACCACACCAGTGTCTGATCGGCGTTTTCTATTTGTGATAAAAGATAGTCCTCCTTTTTTTCGTAGTGCAATTACTTACCGCTGAAAATTTTGCAGCTTTGCTTCATATTTCTCTGGCATTTTTTGCGCCAATGTTGTTGTACGGCGAATAGACAAGTTTTATCTCTTCATGAACCTTCTTACCCAACTGTAACTAGCTCTGAAGTTCACTTGCTCAATGTTGAGGTTACGTGTGATCTAACTGTAGCATTTCTGTAGAAACAGAATAACTGTCTTTTCTTAAATTGGTCACGTACTCAAGCAGGTGTTCTTCCACTTGTGGGTTAATGGGGACTTGCTGTTTTTTTTTTTTTTTTTACGGGTGTTATACACGGATATTAATTTTTTTCAATATTTAAAATTCAAAATTAAAGGGGTTATACATGGGCGGGTGTTATATTCGCATAAATACAGTAGAAACTGTAGCGCGTCTGGCGCTAACTGAATGAAGCTAACTTACATCATTGGACCATCCTGGTCGTGGCACCATAAATGTAATGCGTCTGCACTTCGAATATCCTGGTCACGGCACCAGAAATGTAAAGGTTCGGCTGCACTTTACAATTTACAATATGAACATTTGTCAAAAAAAAATACACATCAGAAGAAAACAAAGAATATTATCAGCTACTTTTACCAAATTATTGAATCATTTAATTACATCTATTATCATTTAACAATTATTCTTATCATATTTTCAAATATACACAACTGCACTGCCAGGAAACTCCACAACAAACATTACCGCAACTCAAATCGAATTAAACTATGTGTACATGTCGGCAAATAACACTGAGCACAAAGCAAAATCCAAACAACCAAACACAATAAAACATTATTACTTCAAAATTCTCTAAACTCATCATCAGTCAACATTCTAATGCAAATCACAAATAAATAATAATTAACAAAACTTTACTTTATCACCTCATAAGGATAAATTTAAATCAATAACAATCTGGGTTAGATCATCTTAAAACTGGCTTGAAACACACAAACTCCTCAACATAATTTAAAACTGGCACACTCTTTGGAACAACGACGGAGCTGCAATTAAACACCAATAACATAAACTCAGGTGTACCCATTGGACAATGACGAGGCACCCTGCAGAAAATACAAAACACGTATGGCGCACCCTTTGGACCAACGACGGAGTGGCAAACACACAACAAAATATCAATACTGTATAATCAGGTATGCCCATTGGACAACGACGAGGCATCCTGCTCAAAATTAAAAATCACCTCAATAACCTGTTCTCAAACCCAAAGAGCCAAATCACGGCCACTGAAAATAAAGTCAGACAGTTACAGACAGTTGATTAAAATTATCAAAACTTATATCTCACTGAAATTATTAAAACTCAAAACTTTACTGTAAGATCTTCCACTAGAACAAGCAAACTCACAATAATGTACTCAGTGCTAAATTAAATGTGTTACACATGTGCAAAATACTAACTCTTAATCTGAGTTATGGTCCTGCCAGCAACCACAACAAAGAGACAAACCAAATACAAACAAACACATCTGCAAAACAAAAATAATCACGTGTTAAAAGTGTAGAAGTATGTTGTTTCAAAAGTGAGTGACTAACAGGCAGTAAAAATCTCAGTTGTGGAATACATGCCCTGATAATTCCCTTTCACCCAGTTGTTATCGGCTGTTACTGACTAAACCAAAGCCACATCAAAACTTTTTAATAACATAAAACAGCAAACAACAAATTTCCAGTAATTACCCATTCTAGTATATAAAGTGACTGGGTACACATCCCCAGTTTCCCTTTTTCACCTTTAAACATGTGACTGCACTTTGAGGAAATAGCAACATACACATGACAACAAATCAAAACTACTAGTATTATGTGTATATGTAAGCCAAAACACTGAGTACACACAAAAGTCATAGATAAACACAAAAATTATATTCTTCAAACATAAAATATTACTACTATAAATTAGCCTTCAAGAGAACACAAATTAATTCATTACAAACTTTTAACTTTAAACTCCCAACTTACATTTCAACAAAACTAACAAGTAAATCTCATTACAATCTGGATTAGCTCACCTCAAACTAAGAATCATCACCTACAAAAAACTCCAAACACTTAAGTAAAATTATGCACACCCTTTGGAACGACGACGAAGTGGCAAGTAGAACAAATCAAATATCACAATCAGGCGTACCCTTTGGATCAACGATGAGGTACCCTGTACATCATAAAACCAGATTAAGCATGCCCTTAGGAACAACGACGAAATGGCACATACACAACAAAATACAAATCAAACACTCAGGTATGCCCATTGGACGACGAGGCATCCTGTACTCATCACCATCATTACTAGAATTACTGAGCCAAAATCACTGCCACGGAATCCAGAGGTGACCTAAGCCATGTAAGTAATTACCGACTAACTTAAAATGTTCAAAACCAAAATTACCTCAATTATTCAAACCCTTTAACTCAAATTACATCACTCAAAATTAAAACCTCATAACATAATGTACTCAGTGTCATTTAAAATATGCTTTCCAAATATTACTGTGTGTTAGCAAACAAAATTACAACTCTGTTGTGGCCCTGCCTGGCAACCACTACCATAGAGTGACAAAACAAAATCAAACCAAACTATTACATCTTGCAAAAATATAAAGTACTTGACAAAGTGTGTCTGTGTGTTGTATCGAAAACTGTGATAATGAAAGGCAGTAAAAACATCCATAAATTGTGGCATAAGTGCATTAACTTTTCCTCGACAGCTAGGTAAGTTATTATGTTACATAAGACTTTAAAAACCAATATCAGAATACAAAAATGCTCTAAAATAGAATGACAATAACTACCCCCACACACAAACCCTTCGATTTACCATTCTCTTGCAGACTTGTTACCTTTTAAATTTTACCTTCTAATTTCATCTTATTCTATTCAAAACGTGTTGTTGTTTTCTGTCGGTTATAGTTTGTTTTCTTTATAAATTTTTATTTTAGTTTGGTGCTATGTATTATGTAGTTATTGAAGGAATGACTCGAATATTTAGTTTTTCAGTCTACCATAGTTAATTTTTTTGCCCGATGCGTGGGGCCGTAGTAAGACTGTAGGTTCTTCTGATATTTTTAATTAAGATATTTCACACAGACGGAATGGATTCTTTTAGAGAAGGAGAACTGTATTTTTTAATAAGTAGCAATAGTTTAGGAGATCTGACAGACATGATAGTGGTACGTGAAAAAGATAGCGATGAATTGTCTATGACGTCAGTTACCTCCATAGAGAAAGCCGCGCTACGCACTGGTAACACCAGCGACAGCGTGAACACAAAACAGACCGAACATGATTTAATAGCCACTGCTAATGTAAACCAAACTGTCGCACTCGCACACAATGATGATATGGCAGCCTTAACTAACCTTATGAGCCAGCTAATGACAAATTTTAAGAGAGACATAGGAGCGTACATGTGCAGGCTAGTGGAAGCAAGTAATGAGGAAATAAAAGCTTATACTACAGCATTAAACTCACGTTTTGACAGTGTAGAAGCCACAAACATGGAACGTTTTGGTAAGTTACTGGGTATTTTAGGTAAGCAGCAAACCTTTGTAGTAAATTTATTGAGTGAACTAAAGTGAGAACTGCGAGGCGAGTTAAGAGGAATTGTTACGTCAGCACGCAGTGATTAAGTCAAAGATAGGCAAGGCGGCTAAGAATATTGAGAAATCATGCCATATGTGTTCGGCGGAAATGCATGCAGAGTTCGAGAAACAGAATAATAAAATTGAGTTAACTGTTACGGAAATGCAAAAGACTTTACCGTTAGGCTGGAAAATTCAACTACAAAGCTAAGGGAAGATGTTGAAAATACATGCATGGGAATGGCTGTACAATAAGCTAGCATTGAAACACGCATTTCTAGCGTGGAAGACAAAAGCAACAATTATGTACCCAGCAATTCCGTAATGGAACAGATGGAAACACGACTTGATTCTCTATACAATCATGTGAAACGTAAATTTAATGACGTAGAAAATGCTTGACAGCAGCGCGAACATAGAACAAAGGGAGCAGGCAAATAGTTCTGTGAAAGAACGTACACAAGTTGCACCTTTACTGTTGACTGAGCAAGAATGCACGCGCTGGATAGTATCGCAGCAGACTGTTGAGCAAATGACTCCAGTTGTAGCGACCATATCAACTTCTGGACATGTCCTACCTAATGTTTCCACACCTTGGATGGATAGGTGCCACAATTTTCTGGATTATCGCATGAAAATCTGGTAACATATTTTAAAAAATTAGTGACTATTCTAAACTGTTTGGCCTTAACGAACAAGAACGACTGTGTTGCTTTGATTTTAGCCTAAAATCTTCAGCCCTATATTGGTGGGTTGTCATGAAACAAAATGTGCAAAACATTAAACAATTTCAAGAGTTATTTTTAGCACAGTTTTGGAACGCTTAAATACAAGGGAATTTACACGTGAGACTACATGCTGAGAAGTTTGAACCAAAAAAATCACTATCTCTAGAAGAACATTTCTGTCGTATGTACGAACGCACACGCCATCTTACAGCCCCTATGGAAGATTCAAAGTTCGTAGAGATGATTATTGCACAGTTACCATACTGGTACCAACTACATGCTTCAGGGTTATCCTACAACAACCTATCAGAGTTTCGCTACCAGCTACTGAAGTTTGATGAAATTGATAGAGCCATGCGAGCAGCCAAGGACCCTAATCACCCACAAGATCATTCACAATCTTTATACCGTCCATACCCCCCACGCACTGGCAATGCTGAAGCACAAAACCAAAGTCAGCAACGTTTTAGAAATGCAGAGAAAGCACTATTCAATTTAATAAATTGGGACTACGAGCATCCTAGAAACAAAAACTTCAGGGCAAGGCGCTACAGACGTCCAGGTAGATGTCGCACCAGTGATGATGAAGGCGAAGGCAGAGATAACGTGAATGGCGAGCAGAGAAGCCAGCTATGGAGAGAAGGTAGCAATAGACGAAGATCACAAGAAGATGCCGAACACGTGTCACGAAACGAGCAGGCACAACACTCACTACCAGCCCACTCCTCGTCACATTCTGATTTAACACAACCACCACCACTCACTGACCTAACACTACGACTTGTTCAGACACAAGTATACACACATTCTGGAGTACAAACTGTGCCTAATACGAGAAGTCGTCAAGATCACAGTGAACAAGGGTATTTCCAGAGGCAAGCTCCGCCCAATCCACTGGCGCCTAGTTACAAACAAGCTCTGTATTACAACCAATGGAGTCAATCTCAGGGATGTAATCCTCAATCCAACAGTCTGTCAAACTAGAAAGGATTGGAGATGTTAGCCTCCGAGCGCTGATCCCAAACAGCAGAATTCAGGGGACAGTTCCTGCATCGTGTGAAATTAATTTTGATAACAATGTTAAGCCAGAAACACACGAAATTGTTCAAGTAGACACAATGACATTAGACGAATCAGAACTAGATTTTTTTGTGCAATGAACCAGTTGACGAGCTACAAAATTCAGCTGCCACTTCATGCCCTGAAGTAATACCGAAAGTAGCAGATATGCAAGTTCCATTTTTATTCGATAGTGGGGCAGAGACAAAGAAGACATTTAAGAAGAAGTGGAGAGATTAGTAAAATCCCGACTTACTTTTGCTGCAGAAGTCTGCAAGAAGAGGTAGAAGTTATCCTGAAGACATAGTTTTGAAGTTGAAAGCTATGTGTTGAGAAGAGCCCATCCAGTAAGTTCACTGTGGGAAGGTGTAACGAAGAAACTAGGACTGATTTTTGATTGATCATTCATTGTAAATGCGAGAATTGAGGAGAACTGTTACCAACTAGTTACGATAACTGGAGAACCAGCTGGACGGTACAACATTACGCAACTACACCCATATGTGAAGCCTAATGTCAGATCTATTTGCGGCCATTTATTAAACATCAACTTAGCTACCAAAAGTGCACTCCTGTAAATGTCAGAAAATGAAGTAAATGCAATTAAGGCACCTTAACCAGAGTCTGTAAATTGTGAAATCAGCAAGACATTTCCTATTCATGTCGCAGCAATTTGTTTATGTTATTGTTTATTTTTGTGCTTTTTACAATGTATGTTTTTTGTCAGGCTGAGCAGAGTTATGCCAGCTACAAACGCCGGGATGTGTTATTCTTCGAGCCCACGTTGTATATTATTATATGAGGTATAATGTATTAAAGTTGAATTCACTGTGACATTTGAAATGCCACTCCTGACGACATGAGATTTGCTCCTCTGGCGAGAGATGCATTACTACATGGAAAGATGCCTACTGATGTGCAAACAGGAAGATGGAGTCCTCCAGTGTAAGTGCAGAGAATTGATGCTATTTCAGATCAAGACTGCGACCATATTCTACATATCATTGTAAGGCGTTATATCTTCAAGCCGTACCGCAGAAGACTACTAGCAAGATCTCTCCTAAGTCATAATTTTTGTCTATCACGTTTTGTGAAGTACCATTTTCAATTATCCTTATTTTCTTTGTTGTTTCTTCTAGAGATTATTATTCCTTAGAACACTTTGTTGTTTATGTTGTATCTATCAACTGTCCCCGTGGTTGATTATTTTGTGATGGTGATGAAAATGATCGTTTTAAACTACAGAAAAAGTTACATTTCACCAAATATGTTTTCCTTGTGTCTTCTTAGTTAACGTTTGCAATGTTCTGTGCCCCGAGAATCACAAGAAATCGTGGAGTTTTTTATTGGATGAATTATTTGTGTTTTTTTTTTCTTCATGTGTAATATTGATGTTGTACATATCTGTACATTTATTGTTTTTCTGTAAGGGTTGATTCTTCACTAATAGTATGTTTTGTGTAATTGAGTGTTTGTGGATATATGCATCATTTTTGTAGCACCATTGAGTAGGGTTTGGAGTTTTATCAAGTCTCCACTAAGACTTACATTAGTTGCTGCATGGAAGCTCAATGATTTTTTTTGTGTTGAATGTTACAAAACTTTTGCAGGTGTTTTACTGTAGAAAATTTTCTTGCCTATTTTTTTTTCTTCCTTCATGAATATCACCACCTCTCATTTTCATGAACATAGATTAGTGAAATGAAAACTTTTTGTTTACTGTGGATTATGTTCGACTACACGAGCGGCAAGCAAAGTGCCAGTGTTGATGTACATTCATCTATTTTATTACCTACTGTATTTCTATAAAAGCCAAACTTACATCAGGTGAAAATGTTAGAAATATTGTGAAACCTGCTAATATATATATATATATATATATATATATATATATATATATATATATATATATATATATATATATATATATATATATATATATATATATATATATATATATTAAAAGTGTAGATCAAAGACATATTTTCTCAATATTAGACTACTAACACCCGGAGCTAAAGATAGTTGTGAAATTTGAAAATAAGACACTTCAAAGTGGTTAAAACTTCAGTCACAGTAATATATTAATTTTGCAACAGTGCCACTTATATCTTAGCAACTTTGAGTTCATCAGTCGACAGCGTCTGGAGCGGATCAAGGTGACCGTCAGTCTGGGTCTGTGCCATCAGAATGCATCTTTCCCTCATTAACTGTTTACATGCAACCAAGCAGTTTAGTACATTTCAACATTTGTTTATAATTTTCTAAATAGTCCTTGTTAATATGTTATTGAATGATATCAATTTGGTATACATATTTATTAATTCAGTACAAATTCATGCATAATGAACATTAATGACAATTAATGAATATAAGGAGTAAACAATATTGTTATTTTGTCTACCAAAAAATTGTATTAACTTCTTCTTTCTTTTATCTATTAATGTTTAACTTTTTGTAAACAGATGCCATTGGTGTGCTTGTCCTCACATATCAAACCTAGTTTGAAACGTTCCACCAAGCAGTTGGGGCATTTATGTAACGGGATCATCACATCTATTACAGGGTTTGATATATTTTTGTGTTAAATTCAAATTGTATCTTAATCATAGCATATGGTTTGTTACTTAAATTACTCTGTTTATGTGTTATCCTTTTAATCATTTGACAACCACATTTTACCGTAATATTATATTTCATTCTTGTTTATTTATATTCAGGTCACTGTTACATATTAGTTGTGCTTTGGACAATCACTAGGGCAAAAACAAAACATTTTTATCTCTGGAGACTGGAGCGAGACATGTTTTTTTCCTAGCAAAAGCAATATTTTTAAATATTTTTGTGTGTTGTATATGGTGCAAAAATGTGTTGAAAATGAATGTACCATGATGATGTGTGGCAGTAATACATTTAATTTGTTTTAAGGTAATATAGTTTCAGTACAAATCCAATTTGCAACGGACTGATATTTCTTTATTTTTGATTTTTGAAGACCTACAGTTTGTTACCCAGAGGCCGTCGTACCATGCTTTACTAGCGATGCGGGAGCAATTTTTATATATATTTGATTGAACAAATCTACTTTAAAATCAGAGGTGGTTGATTTTATAGCAAAAATGAAAATGTATTGAATTTTTATTTAATTTCAGAGGGCACTTCATTTCTAATTTCATCGTATTCTATTTAAAACGTGTTGTTGTTTTCCATTTGTTTTCAGTTTGTCTTCTTTATAAATTTGGATTTTAGTTTGGTGCTATGTACAGTATTATGTAGTTACTGAAGGAATGACTCGAATATTTAGTTTTTCAGTCTACTACAGAGGATGTATTAGTGTGTTGAAACACAAATCCTGTAAACAGTACCATGCACTGAAGCCTTCACTAGCAGTTTGCTAACATAGCCACGCCATACATTGAGTTGAATAAACAACTTGTGTATCTTGTACAGTACATTTCCCGTTACAAACTAAAGATGTGTTTTGGACATACGCCTTGTAGCAATTGGTGTGTCACAGAAGACCAGAGAATTCACACAAACAAACGTATAAGTAAACAAACAAAAGGACTTATTTTGCAACTGGCAGACATAGGTAAACATATTCAAATGCACAAGGAATTCAGTCAACAAGTTACAAGAAAATTGAACACAAACAAGCACCCAAACACTTAAAAATAAACTAAGGAAAAATAAATTTGTAACTCTGATTATTCCATGAAAGGAATTCTGTCAGTAGGTTCGAAACAACGGACAAAAAATAAATATACCTATTACTGCAACAAACAGACAAAACAAAAAGAAAGCCGGATGTAGACCACACAGCAGAAACACAGACACCTTGAGCGAACAAATACATATAACACGGTAACTGTGGACAGTGAAACAATTAAAACAAACAAACATGATGGTTGCTTTGTGACAAAACAAATTGTGAAGTTTTGGAGACTGCAATCTTTCCAGTTTTCAGGCACACACATAGTCCGAGGAGCACCTTGCAGACTGAGTACGGGCATCTGCAGTAATGCCTACTGTTTATGGCTATCGCGATTTTCATATTCTTTCATGCAAACACTATATTTCATTATTGAAAGAAAATTTAAATAAAGTTGATTGCCCTGAGTTTAAATAATCTTAATGTTCAGCTTGCCGAAGCAATGACGAGGGACAGCATTGTTGGCTCTAGCAATGTTGACTCATCACACTATGGTTTGTTATTGTGTGTTTCCTCTGAATCTGATTAAGCATAAGATACATTTTTGTTAATACCTAAATGTATATAATTAGTGCAGTTACTTACTATGCGGCTTATTGTTGTTTCTTCTGTTTCTGAATGAACCACACCCTCCAAATGTGTTATAGAATTTTTGTAAATAATTTTTTTATGAACCTATTCCACGTGTGTACATTGTCTCGATGTACAAAAAGAAAACGCTCTTTGGACAAAGGCGGAACCTCATTGTTAAGACACCGTGCTCAATAAAAACACTGTTTCTAAGCCCTCCAACATAGTTAGGCTGCTGTACTTCAAACTGTATTATTCAAGTACCGGTACTATACTTGAAACTGAGATATAAATGTGCGCTGAACTTTGCTATAGACTTTCTATCCAATATCGTCAGGGGCCAAGGTTGCTGCAGTTGCTAGAGCAGCCGTTTCCCTTCAATGCAATCTGAGTTTGATTCCTTGATTTTTGCATGTAAGAATTGTACTGGACGATGCTGCTGTTCGGCGGGTTTCCTCTGGAATTTCCAGTTTCCCCCACTCCTTCATTCTGGTGCTGACCCATCACTTCTCACTTAGATGTTAAGTGCTGATATAAATCTCTTCACTTCACCAATAAAATGATGTGGTCACTGCTTAAAATCCCATAGTAGAAGCGGATCGGCAGGAATCTCGTACGCTAATTCAGTGATTGGCTCGTTGTGGCGATGCTGCATGTGATGTGCGCTTCAAGGTCACCCTTATAGCTCTGTCACTTCTGAGCTTCTAATGCGCAGGTAGGCGGCGTCCGTAAGTTAGTCTACTGTTTCTCTTAAGACTGTATGCTAATAATTAAATGTGTGCAGTAACTTACTCGGTGTTTTGACGAGAAGTAGGCCACTAGGCTAACAAAGTAACTTCTTCTTGTGAGTTTTGTCTGTTTCTGTGTGAACTTAAGTTTATGTTCATCTAAACATGTGCCATAACTAACTCCATGGTTTGACGAGAAGTAGGCCACTAGGCTAACAAAGTAACTTCTTCTTGTGAGGTTTGTCTGTTTCTGTGTGATCTTAAGTTTATGTTCATCTAAACATGTGCAATAACTAACTCCATGGTTTGTTATTATCTTTCCTCTGAATTTGAGTGAACTTAATTTAATAAATTGTTTTGTTTTTATTTTATTTGTGTTGCTAACAAATATTCTGCCCTGCTAATTTCCTCTGTGATGCACACTGTCTAGTAGGTATAATGAGATGGCTGGCAATGTTTTTTTTTTTTTTTTTTTTTTTTAAGTTAGCTTTTAAACTGTTGCAGATAGAATTCATTACGTAGAACATTCTTCATTTAGTTGCTGACATAAGCTGTGCCATGCATTTTTTCTCTAGAATGCAACGTTTGTTAGCTATACGTAATAAGTTTTCCCAAAGTATCAAACTTGCCTGCAGCAGCTATCCGATTTCCAGAGGAGCCTCGTCGCTATTGAACTTCTGTATGTTTGCAAGGGGTATTTTAAAAATCAGTGTTAAAAATCGCCCAAATTCAATTATATTTAGATACAAAGAGGAGGGTTCGAACATTTTCTTCCTTTGTATACATTGTCCAGCATAAGTATTGTAGCTGGCAGCTAAAAATTATTTTATCTAAAAATTCTAGTAAGGTAACTTATTGAACTTTGGTACATTTACCTTATAATGATTAGATCAGCAACGGTAATGTTGAATCAGTTTTACATCTGTCAGATTGATTCAATTGTATCAATCTATAGAACAGTAAAAAATTGTGTCCGCCTCTTGTTTTTTTTCTACCAGAGGTGGTTATATTAAGCCACAGGTAAGAACAGCGCTTGAGATTGAGATGGGCAAAGAGTAACCCGAGTAAATTATGACTGTTAGCCTAGTAGATGAAAGATGCCATTTTGCACAAAAACAATCAGAACACAACAAAGTGAAACTGAATTTACAGTACTGTACTCAGAATATGGGAGAAACAAGCACAAAACAAATATTATATGCAATGTGCGTTGCTGATCCTGATAGGCCAGTACTAATACTGACGGTACATTGCTGTATTTGAACATCGGGCGTTACGTAATATAACTATAGATACATAGCTGATAAAAGTGATTTATTTCTGCATGTTTTTATGCGCAACATTATGAAACAATCTCACAAATTTGACTTGTTCCATAATAAATAAGTGATGTGTCACTGTAATTTATCCTGGTATTTTATTCTACCCATTTAATTTCGTTTGAAATTCGTAATGATAAAATTTCTATGTAATTTAATATGACTAAATTAATTATGTACAACAAATTTTGTGTTTGCGAATACATGTGTGATGTATACTTTACAGAATTTATGTCTCAGAAAATGACACAGACAGACAATTTTTTTTTTCATTTGTCACATAAAATGCAAAAAATGCATGGCATGATCCAGCGTAAGTTTTTATCGGCGGCAATAAACAGTGATAACAACTACGGTAAAATTGTTGCATCTTAAATATGAAACAATGACAGCTGGACTCATTTTGTTTTATATACATGTATCACCTATTCCATACGTATGTACGTATTTATATGTTGTATAGGCCTAAACAAACAATCAGATGTAACAGATTTGTAGATTTTCAACCACTCAGATTTATGTAAAGAAAACTATTTTATTTTAATGTTTAACTACAATATGATGCTTTGCATTACCGTCAAAATATTTGTTGGTGTGTAAAAAAAAATAAGCAAAATTTATGACGAAATGGCACGAAAAATATCAAAAATGATAAGAAAATCACCTTATCAAAATTTACGAAGCTATGAAAATATTTCCAACAAAATCAGGTGTGTCTTATCATGAAGTCTAAAAGTGAGTTTATTTCAGTGTGGTGAGTAAAATATTAACTTGGTTGTGATGAAATGTGTTTTGGGTGCATTCATGTTAATATTGTGTAATCTGATTCTGTACTCTGAGCATTTTCATTTACTGTATGTTTCTTTAATATGAGTTTGAGGAATTTTCTTAATATATTAACACAGAAGATTATATTGACTTAGACATTTTTGGTTTCCAGTCAAATAGTTTATCTGGCAACAGTCCTTATTATTTAATTTTATTTACATTTAACAACAAATGCCTTTATCATGAAAATAAATAAAAATTTTGTAGCATTTATATTTTATCTCTTATCACAAATACTTATCCATTAAAGATATAATTGCAGAATTCTCTTTAAGTTACTTGTATTGGCCAAACCCTAATAGCAGTATCGGCAGATCTGTGTATCACGGTATTGGCAAAATTTGTTGATTGGCACAGCTCTAATATAAACAGAGTAATTTGTAAAAGTGTGCTACAGACGTTGCATTTAGTGAAATATTTATCATGTATAAAATATGTTGGCTTTGTTTTATTTTACCTTTTTTATTCCCATCATCTTAAAGCCCTTAACAGCACTAACAGGCATTTATCAGTACCCTGGTGATTGACCAAATGTGGTCCTACCTACCTTACTCCTGCTCATTATTTATTAAAAATGCCTCAAGAATTACCCTACTTAGTATTCAACATTTGGTTTTGTCACCATCTGTTGCACCAAATAATATAGTAGTGATTACTATTAATCAGTATATGCATTGATGCACCACTGCATTTTATGTTGGAAAGAAAACTACTACTGGTGTCGAACATCCAGTGTCCAGCACATATCGTATGATGAATAATTTGACTTGTCAGAATATTCCGTAGTAATCAGTCACATGTTATCCAATGACAATACATATGCAGTCCAGTTATATGTAGCCTCCTGTGAAGAAACTGGATGACAGTTGCATAGAGGTGATGCTGGTGCCTTGAACAGTTGTTGCAGCTGGCTGCAATGTTGAGTGGTTGTTGTGGTAACCTTAGTTTTTGTTGGCAGCACTGGAGGGAGACGAGCAAGGGGAGGAGGCGGAGGAGGTGACATCCGACCAGGAGTTCATTACCGGGTGAGTCAGTACCTACCAGGCCATGTTTCTATGTCTCCTCTCTTATCCTTTTTATTATTATAACGTAGTTTTTAAGCAAACAAGAGTTTTTGATTTCCATTGGAAATTAAATTCGGCTGCATGTTTATCTGGCAGATCACTTTTTGTGTGTTCATACACAGTACCATATTTGATCTAATTGTTGCATGTTTTGGACCAAATTTTTGGCCCAAAAAATGAGGTGCTGTCATTGTGACGTCTTTTCAAAAAAATTTCCCTTCAAGATTTCTTTGGTGTAAAATGAAACCTAAACTTACATATTTTTCCATATTTAAAAAAAAAAAAAAAAAAAAAAAAGGAAAACGTTTCTGTAGTGTGTGGTAAACATGAAAAAAAAGACTATAAATCTCATTAAGCTGTTCATGTGTGTCACTAATTATTGTGTCACCTGTTGCAAAATAATAGTTCTGGGCCTTATGCAATGGTGGCCATGATGTGAGTAAATACAGTACATATTTGTATGTGTTTGCATGCTTGCATGTATGCGTATAACGTGTGTTTGTGTGTATTTGTGTGTGTGTGTGTGTGTGCATGTATGCATGCATGCATGAATGAATGCTCATCTGAACAAGTGTGCATAAACTCGCAGGTACACGGATAAATTCACAGGTACACTGATAAACTCGCAGGTACACTGATAAACTCGCAGGTACACTGATAAACTCGCAGGTACACTGTTAAACTCGCAGGTACACAGATGAAGCGAGTGCATGGGTATGTGTAGCTGTGTGTGGGTGCATATGCATGTATGTGCATTTTCATACAGTGTTGTTGGCATTTACCCCCAGAGTCTTTAGCAACAGTAATTCACTTTTGGACAGTGCCTAGAACTAAAGCATTTTTGTCTTGAAATTTGAGATAGCAGTTAACAGAATATAGAATCTTCATATTTGCGTAATATCCAACCATGTTGGACTCTTCGAAATTATTATTTTACGAGATAAATTGTTCCGCTTCCTCTGCTTGGAGTAATGATTGGTGTAATTCTCAAGCACTACAATTATTGGGTTGGACTAGCGTGAAGAGAACGAAAGACTCTTCCTGAGAATAAAGAGGATAGTGTTCCCAGGGAGAGTAGCTTCCCTTGGCAAGGGCCAATACTATAATCCTCCTGCGCTCACAGAAAAAGAGTTTTAGAATTTCTTTTAACTTCAGGGATAGGTCGGCGACGACTCACGTTAGAAAAACTGTCAGAGCAGCTATTGCTTGCTCTCAAGACAATGGGCCGGCCCATTTAGGCATCTGTCGACCCTCCCTGATGATCTCCTGGACTTGTTTGTGAAGAAGCGGTGTGCGCTGCGGAGATTTAATTGGACTGAACAAAGGTACTTGGTTTCGTTGGATCTTCTTGAGAATCTTACTGAAGCGAGTTTTCTTACGTGATCTGGCCTGAGAGGCTGCAAATTATTGATAACGAGCTCAGAGCTCTGGTAAGGTATGCTTGGGGCCTGATAGTTTCTGAAGTTCCGGGATAAGCCCTCTGGAAACGTTACTGGCTCTTGTACGAGCTGCCTGCGGGCTAAGGCAGCCTGCTGCCTAGGTCCTTGAAGACTAGCAGTCTCTTCCTTCGCAATATGAATTACTAAATCAGACATTAAATGAGAACACCAAAGATTGAGTTTCACTGATTGGATATATTGCAAGTCACTGGTTACAAGCGTTCACAAATTTGTACTGTTCAATTATTTACAAATTTACAATACACGCACTGGTTAGCCACTGAATTTGCTAGAGTCACTGAATTTACAGAGTAAACTAGTTTGAACTCTCTAGGTACTATACCACATGGCAACTGATTTCACGGGAGCCTCTGTTAACTTCCGTTTCTGACGTATACTTTGGGCGTGCCTTGTGGCAAGTGGGTGCATTCCCAAAGCTGATTGTGCCAATAGGGTGATCGACTTGCCACCTTGCTACTAGCACTCGAGAGAATGTGCAAAGTTTGGGTAGGATGATTTGGGCCCCAATGCTACCGCCACAACCCGTAAAGTAAAGGGAGAGTGTCTCGTGAGTTCGGTGGGTTGCCAAGCCCTAGGAATCACTGATATACTGCTGACGAGAGGCACCTTATATACCCGTCCGAGGGGGTGGAAGTCCCGTTAGGCGGGTGGTTCAAAGTGGCCGCTTAGCCGTTCGAGCTGCCTGCTCTTAAGGCCGTGCTATATTCGCATGTCTCATGGTCCTTCATGTCCTCTCGTCCCATCGTCTCTTGACATCACCAAGGGACACCCAGAAATGTGATGCCACAATAGAGCTGTCTCATCCTGCAGATTCAGGAAAGCGACACCAGAGTGCAGTTATAATTGTAATGGAGTTCTCGTATTTTCGATCGCCCTTTATTTTATGTACCTATTGCGTGGATTCGGAGACTGATAATAATTATACAATATGATTAATAAAAAACTATTAGCGATATTATTTTAAAAGCTTTTTAAAAAAATCCATCAATTAGTCATGTTTGTGAAACTTATTTGCGCTTATTTTGGTTTAAATATTATTTTTTTGTTTAAATAATTCTGTTGTTACATTCCACGATCTCTGCTGACATTAAGAATATGAATGTTTATGTTTATGAGCTAATTTTGGCAGCGTTTATTGTTTTGAAAATTCTTCTTTTTCTTCTTCTTCTTCTTCTTCTTCTTTAACTTGACGAAGGACATAGGGCGAAGGGACAAAGTTATAAATATTGGCCATATACATGGGACAAGACGAGACATGGGACAAAGAGACAACAAGGGACACTAGGGACAATGTTACGTGATCATTTCAGCCAATCAGCACGCAGTGTCCAATGGACACAGCATGGGACAACTTAATTGTAGCACGGTCTTTACAGGGCTACCAACACAAACATGACAAATAGCTTACCTCAAGAACAAAAAACATCTTTATTATTAATTATTACGTGTGCCGTGAATATTACGTGTTTATACAATTCAAAAACAATAAAAATATGAGTTAAACGATTCTAGAGACATTATTTACATTTAAATATTCCTCCATGCTTGTTTCAATAAAGTTCACGCACGTAGTTTGGCGGCATTGCCACGGTAGTAAACAAATGTTACGTGAAAATACGTCAGATGCATGTAAGTCCATTCTCACATCGTATTAACACAATAGTAAGGTCATTCAGATTATGCAAAAATATACACTCAAGATGTTATTACATGAAAACATTAGAAAGCAGTCACTTGTGGCACAAGGTACGCCTAACCTATACTACAACAACAGTAAACAGGTGAGTTAAAAGGAAGGCAAGCTTTAATATGGTAATCTTAAGGACGAAAAAGCGAGGCTCCCGATGAAAAATCTGCTAATCCTTACCCTTAACTAGGAAGAGAAAAGACACAAGGTGCCAGACATACTGTATTTGTCGGCATATAGGACGACCCTGCATAAAGGACGAGTCATTGTTTTGAAGGTACAAAATCTTGAAAAAAGTAAATTACTAATTTTGAAATTCCCGACAGAAAAGTATTTCTTTTCCTTTGCCAGAAACATTAAAAATTTAGTTTAAATATTTTCAATGCATAAATTACCGTCATTTAAACATCATAGTAGACACATAAACAAATAACATGCGACATCGTCGGTTGCCACGTGTCTGTGCGCGCCTTGGCAACTCTGGACTGAGGTACGCTGCACGCTACATGGCAATGCCGGGCTACAACAGCTGCTTGCAAGGTCATTGCATTCCTGTGCGCTGTTGTCTGCCAGCCTAGTACTACACAGTAGACACATGAATGTGTGGTACGGTACCTAGATCCTTGTTTTTTCCGCCCGAGAGTTTTGTGCTGGCGAGACAAAGGATGTAAGCATGCGGACCTAGATCCCCATTTTCTCCGCCCGAGAGTTGTAGGCTGGCGAGACAAAGCATCTCGGCACGCGCTCCAGCTGCATCGATGGTCGCTTCGCTGCGAGGAAGTGTCCTTTATTATGAATGACGCTCATCAAAATTTTGTACCGTAAATTTTATTATAAAAAAAACGGGTCACTCATTTTCATTTGTGATGAAAAACGCAATTCCTGAAACATCATACAACTCCACAGCTTACAGGTTAGCTTTCAAACGATTTTTAGGTTACCAAAAAATTTTGCACCTTCATATAGAACGAGTAGCGTTTTTGGAAGGCCAAAAATATGTAAAAATAGTCGTCTTATATGCCGGCAAATACGGTACCTCAGGCATTAGTACTTTATTGCCCGGCTGTCTGTATACAGGAAAACAAGGTCCGTTACAATTTATATCTCTCTCGGATTTTTTCATCAAGGTGAATAATTACAGAAAAAAAAAAATTGCAATAAAAATGATTATACAGTTTTTGACTTACATAAGTGGATGTTATATGTATTTACATTCAGACCTATCTGACAATACACACTGTACCCTACTACGAAAATGAAATAACTAGTAAATGTAACGTAAAACTTGGTACAGAAAAATAAGCAATATGCACATGAATGATAGTTATAATACCAACTTACAGTCTCTGTCAGGAAAACAGTTTTGATTACAACAAAAAACCCTTTGTAGTGCAAATTCACAAGTAGCACGCTAAGATAATTATTAATTATCTGGCTGCTTGCATGAACTGGCTAAATAGTGAATTTTGCTGTTTTACATTTATCAACTTTATGATTTGCCGTTTTCTTCTTGTGAAACTTTCAGTTCTATGATATCTTTTCACATACCCACACCTTGCTAGTAAGTAAACGTTCAGAATGAATCAGACAGGCCAGTTCTCCACTTTTCTCCGTATCTTATTGACCTTTTATGTTAATATATATTATTCAGCCACCACAAGTTTAGTGTGATTTCACAATGAATTTAGGAATTTTTTCGAATTTTTCCAGAAAATTTTGGGGGAAAACCTGATTTTTTTTTTTTTTTTTTTTTTTTTTGCCAATTTTTCTGGAAATCTTATAACCTTACCCACAGGCGTGGAAGGCAGTGCAGTTGTGAGTTGGCTTTCAGGCCATAGACCCTTTGCTGTGTTGGGCCAGGTTGGCGGGTCTGTTCTGATTTCCAGCCACACCGTTTCCCGACTGTTCCATGTTTCGGTTTCTCTCTTGGTTGGCCCGATGTTGAGCTTGCTGGGTGCTATACACTTCACAGTCCCGTTGAAAGTGATAGGAAGGGCAGTACCAACAGCGTGGTAATGCAGGCTGCAACGACGGTGGCTTCATCTTCTTTGGAGGCGGTCGCTGGTTCATCAACTTGACAGGCGCAATGTTACTTGAAGGCGGTTGACACGTCGTCGGCTGGTCCAATTCAAGGGACTTAGAGTGCTCGATCAATTCTTTGACTGTGCTAGGCTTTGGGTTACGCAAGAAGGACATGAAGGCGGGTTGCATCATTTCCAAGATGACTGGAATGCTGGCCTCTTCTTGGCTGTTCGAGTGCACTCGGTCAAACATCTGCGCCTTGTGCCAGATGAAAGTCTTGGCAGCTTCACCTGGCTTCTGAGGGATGCTGTAGAGGTGTCTTGGTGAGTCTGTTGATCACGTCAGCTCCGGAGAATTGTGCTGTTGTGAGTCTATTTCGTAGCTGGGTCCAAAAGCTCACGTATGCGTCATACAGGTCCCACCAGGCAGCGGTGTCCTTTAACTGGGGGATGAACATACTGCACCCAGTGCTTATGGGGCTTTCCTGAAAATTGAGGCAGCATTGGTGGCCCCACACTCCTCTTATTCGTGGGCGAGCTGGCTCTCAGACTTCTTTGTCCATGGGCTTCTTCAGAGGCGGCGATTTTGCACACTCTGCACCGAAATGAGAGCCCCTGGAAGTCACGTGGCTCATCGATCCAGCCCACGTAGGTGTAATGATAAATTAACGGGTAGGTGATGCACTGCACTTGGTAGGTCCCAGTGTCCTGGCACTGTGGGTGGGCACATTGTTTCTGTATCTTGCTGCAGTCTGCACGTCTGTACTCAAAGCCGTCCATGTCCTTGGGTGTATCTTCCCACTCTAGCCAAAGGTGGTGGAACTCCAATCCCGCAGTGGACGCATGTGACTCTGTGGGTCACCTATTGTGGGCAATCCTTGGTGGCACAAGGTCGGTTGGGTGCTTCGCTTGACTCAGCGTTGGTGTCCACGATGGCTCTGGGTTCCTTTTTGGGCACCACTTAGTTTAAGTTGAATCCGATCTTTTCGGGGTTGTAGTCTCAGGGGTGGAGTAGGCAAGGTTTGGCCCTCTCTTCGCTCTTATTTCTATTTGTGGCCCCATATTGGACGCCACAGAAAAACTTCTTGTCCTGCTTCCTCTGCTTGGAATAATAATTGGTGTAATTCTCATGCACTACAACTATTGGGTTAGGCTAGCTTGAAGAGAATGAAAGAGTCTTCCTGAGAATAAAGTGAATAGTGTTCCCAGGGAGAGTGGCTTCCGGCAAGTGCTAACATTAAAATCCTCCTGCGCTCACAGAGAAAGGGTTTTAGAATTTCTTTTAACTTCAGGGGTAGGTCGGCAACCACTCACATGAGAAAAGTTGTCAGAGCAAGTGTTGCTTGCGCTCAGACAACGGAGTGGCCCATTTGGGCATCTTTCGATCCTCCCTGATGATCTCCTGGACTCATTTGTGAAGAAGTGGCGTGCGCTGCGGAGATTTAATTCGGCTGAGCATCAGTACTTGGTTTCGTTAGATCTCCTTGAGAATCTTACTGAAGCGAGTTTTCTTACGTGATCTGACCTGAGTGGCCGCGAATTGTTGATAACGAGCACAGAGCTCTGGTAAGATATGCTCGGGACTTGATAGTTTCTGACGTTCCGGGATAAGCCCTCTTGAAACTTTACTGGCTCTTGTGCGAGCTGCCTGCTGGCTAAGGCAGCCTGCTGCCTAGGTTCTTGAAGACTAGCAGTATTTTCCTTCGCAGTATGAATTACTAATTCAGACATTGAATGAGAACACCAAAGATTGAGTTTCACTGATTGGCTATATTGCGCAAGTCACTGGTTACAATACAAGCATTCACAAATTTGTACTGTTAATTATGCTTAGTTACACGACACCTTGGAATGACAGACGTACAGCATGAGAAACCAAGAAGTGGCAACCAATGTTGGGTTACTCGCGTGGTGGTCAGCTCTGATAGCTCGGCCGTATTATCTGGCCACAAGATTAGGAAGGTGGGCGAGAGCTCGGCGCGATAACATAGCAACATCGCAATAGAGGCAGCCTGTTTGTAGGCTCCGCGGGAGGGGAGGGAGAAGCAACGATCTCGCAACATGCGTATTTGTTTACCGGGATGGAGATAAGAGGACGATACATCCTTCCCGTTTGACTGTCTCTCCTCAACTGAGAGCCTCTATAAACTGAAGCAGCTAATATACAGCCCAGCGGAGTGGTGGGGAGCACTATTTCGATGTCCTATATTGTATTATAACAGAAAACCCAATTGAAAGAGTGACAATATTTCCTTGGTGAACCCCCACCTTAAGAATTTTCTCTAGCTATCAAAAGCTTTCTACAGTGTCCTCGAGAGGCACTCAGATTGTGAAGGTTTCCTGCCAAGAGAGTTGTTGTCACACTTTGTGTCGACTGTACTTTCCCTGTGACCAGTCATCTAATTACAGAAAGTAATGCCACAGGAGTGCCAGGATTTTCTTCAGTTTGATCGCGATCAGTAAGAGAGGAAACAGGTCTGCTCACAGAACATACAGTATCTATAGGCTCTGGTGTTCCAAAATGTGGGTCCACCAGTTTCAGATTGGACAGATGTCTCCAATGATCAACAGTGAGATTATTGTTTGGCAGGTATCACTGATCTTGTTTAATCTAGTGTGTTGATAGTGTATATCATCAAATTTTCACTATCTGGTTGGAGGTGACACGTAGTAATTCCTTTCATGGATGGAACAGGCAAACCAGACATCTAGAGGGCCAGCCATTTCCAACCAACTTGTCCGTAGAAGACTGGTTCTGTTTCTGAAGAGCTCTATGTTTCTGTCCATCACCCATGGCTCCTAACATTCACTGTCTTTGTCCTTCCAAGAAGGTTAGAAATTGTTCTCAAAGTGGGTAGGATGTCAGTTCCCACTGTCTGTGAAGAGTCGTGTCCAACTTCTGCTCCAGTAAGTACATTACGAAGGGATCCCAAGTGTTCACGGGTGTATCCAAAACTTCTAATGCAGCAAAATTTTCAAAATCAGGTGAACCCAGGTGGGAGAAGAGATGGAAACTGTTGGTGCATTTGCCAAGGCATCTAAGTGGTGATTTACAATCAACCTTTCGTTGTTGTAACAGCTTTGAAGAATCTTCCAAGCTACCTAGAAATTTTCCTCCATGAGAAGAAGGGACTATATAAAGAGATATTGTGTGAGGTGCATTGGCAGTACCCACCCATAGTTTGTTCTGTATGTTGTCATTTTGGCATTGTTGGGGAAGTGTAGTAAGGCTTTCTTTTTCATTAACATCTAACAATGTAACATCTGGTAGGGTTTGTTTGACCTGTACTATTAGTAAATTAATTTAGGACACTGAAAAGTATAGAGCTATTTAAATCAGGTGTTATAACTGCAACAATGCCTATTGATAGTTATTGTGGTGTTAATATTCTTTCATATGATTATCGTCTTGTTTCTTTGAAAGAAAATTCAAATATTTGTAAAGTGTAATAAGTTTTTACTGTTCAACAATGCTTGGGATGTTTTTGAAATTGATAAGACAGATAAATGACAAACTTAAATTGGTGCCAGGATACATTCATAGGAACTATTTGTTTAATGCAAACCTGTATATTTAAATATTGAATTTAACTGCATAAATTTAAATAATATTTTTGAACATTTAATGATGACGTAATTTTCACACATCTGTAATTTATTATGCTATTTTCTTTTATTTTATAATAATTTTGTTTTGAGTGTTTGTTTTTGAATACGGCTGCCGAGTGGTGGTATAGCGGGCAACCTTGGCAGAAGTGGAGTGAGAGAGTAACGAGCGAGCAAGGTGGATGTTTGGTTTGAGATGCTGGGAATATGATTATATTGTGAGTGGAATAATCGACAAATATAACAAGTGTATAATGGTCGGCCAATTTGTTAATGTATTGCGAACCCACGGACATAAATTACAGTGATATAAGAGAATCTTCATCTTCGGCTAGCCGGAGCAAAGATGGGGATTATTAGATAGCAATGTTGAACCATCACAATTGTTTCCTTAGTGTACCGAGTGCGGTCTCCAAACCACACCTAGGCACAATACAATTAGCCGGTTCAGGGAGTCAAACGGAAAACAAGGAAGGGGAGGTGGGTGGCAGACGTTACAGTTTCACAGACAACACACTAGCTCGCTACCAATAAAATTCTGTAATAATTTTTTATTTATTTATTTATTTATTTATTTATTTATTTATTTATTTATTTTCCATATACCGATTACAGTACTTACATAAATATTTTTTATAGAATGGAAGACATCACACTCACATTTAGCGAAGCTTGTGTGTGAGTGCTACTATGGGTCATTCGGAATAAAGTGAGCATTAAAGATTTAACCTTTGAAAAAACGTCACTAGCAGTTACTGCATTTACACCACCACTAACAAGAGTTACTTTACTGTTTGTATGGTTGGTAGCAATTCATTGCATGTAGTTTCGTGTATTTTCCTATTTGAATACAACATTAGTGAAAGAACATATGATGAAATCGACCTCTCTGTATTTAATATACTTCAAAATATTTACTTATGATCTTATTGACATTCTTACTTATAGTATAATTAGACTAAATTGGCACGAGATTAATGTGACGCTATCGCCGACCTCGAGTCAACTTGGTCGTTACAGCTCGCACCGCGCTTCAGACAGTTCAAAGTTCCACCGACAGGTGGCATCAGAGTTAGGTTCTTGCCGTTTTTTCGCCGCTCCGCCATGTTGCATCATTTGCGTGTGTTTGTCCGTTGTACGTAGATACACATTCAAAAGTATTGGAAATTACTATGAGTATCATTGCCGAATGATGTGAAACCATCTGTAATCTGTAAAATATGTTTTACGTTTGCCAGCCTCGAAGCAACATACTTTTTATTTCACATGTTAAGAAAATACGTTATTTAGTATTTCTGAAGTGCGTCGTCGTTGTTCATGGCAGTAGAAATGAACGAAACTTGAATTTTTGAATTGCATGTGTCATGTCTGTTTTTAGTGGCGGTTTTGAGTTACAAATTCAAGTAAAATATGCCCACATTTACAAGATTCGTAACAGTAATAGTGCATGTTGTATCAATTAGTTGATGAACAGAAACAAGTATTATTATAAGATGTTAACTCGCAGGTATTTATAACTAAAATTACTTTTTTGTATCTTATATTCAGCCCCCGTGAATTTAATGAGTAGATATTTTAGCTAAAATTTATCAGAACAGTAAAATGTAGTTGTAAACGTTGCACGACCCTATGTAAATAAAAGCACGTGGCAATGTTTGTGTTTACATTCGGCGGAAATATATAAACTGGCAGGAAATAGAAATTAATCAGGGTTTTTTTGAGTGTTCACTTTATTCCGAATCACCTACGTATAGACAAATTATTTTCTGTAGCTGTGATAATTTGTGTAAGATAAATAAATAAATGATTATTGATGGGTACAATAGTATTTAACAATTTAAAATATATAAAATGTAAAATAATTAACTACAGTAAACTACTACTTAAAAATTAAAGACAACTCATCATCAGTTAAGTTATTTAACCATTGATCTGTATTTTTGTTTGTTTATATTTTTATTTTTTATATTTTCAGGAAGAGCTGTTACAATTTTGGGAAGTAAGAATGTGGATGATCTTTGAGAAATTGTTTTGTGAACTAGGCGAATTGGTAAATTTTTGTTTACCTTATGTAAAGTGGGATGTTATATAAAATAAATACTGCACTGGTAACTTTTTGTTGAAGAAATTGACTAATATGGTTCTAATATACAATTTTCTGATTTTGATTGCTCTTAAACGACTGAAAATTTCCTTTGATGGATTGTTAAAAGTCTTTTTAAACACAGTTCATAAAATAATTTTTGTATTAAAATTAGTGGCTTGATTGCAGTTTTGCTCATACATCCCGTTGCTAATATACCGTACAGCAGAACAGATTGAATAATGGCTACATAAACCATTCTTATATTCAGTTGATAAAACATATCATCTAAGTTCAACAAATTTATGTACTGTTTTACGAATATTTTTAGTTAAGTAATAAACATGCCTGTCCCATTTTAAGTAACAATCTAACATACCACTCAAATACTTTGTTTCCTCTACTCGTTCTATGACGTTACATTTACAGTTTGCATTTAATTAACTACAGTTATGTGTTTTGAGTTCTTGGTGATCTTTTGGTTGACCGAATGTGTTTGCAGAAAATGATATGCACTTTGTTTTTGTTGCATTAAGAGAGAGCAAATTTTTATCTAACATAGATTTCACTTTAATTAACTCTTCATTAGTTATATTAAAAATGATGTCCATGTATCAGATGAAAAAATAATCACAGTATCATCTGCATTAGATATTAGTTGACCATTTACATCTATGTTGCACAAATAATTTATATAAATTAAAAACAAAATTGTACCAAGAATACTTCTCTACAGGACTCCTGTATTTATTCTCCTTGAGTTTCCAAGCTTATTATTTAGTTTTATACATTGTATTCCTTTTTCTAAGTAACTGTTAAACCATCAGTTTGCCAATTTTCTTGTACCAATTTTTTCCATTTTTTCCAAAAGTATTGAATGTGATACTGTATCAAATGCTTTGGCAAAATCTGAAGTGACACATACAGGTTTTGTTAATTTTGATTTCATCATGGACAAAGTTTGTTAACTTAGCCAATGCTTCATTTGTACTCTGAAACCAAACTGATTTTTAGATATTATTTTGTTTTTCTCTATGGAAGCCATTAGTATTTTTTGATGCACTTTTCTAGAATTTTTTAAATTTAACTAAAATAGTAATTGGCCTGTAATTTGTGACAAGTCAAGTCACCACCTTTATGCAAAGGCAAAACGACTGCGTCCTTCAAACGTTGAGGAAATATCCCAAGGCTTAGACTTAAGTTTACAATATGTGCAATAGGCTTGTACAACTTATATTTATTATCTCTTAATAATACCCAAAGTTTTTGAGTTTGTCATTTCAGATATAATTGTAATTATATCGGATTCTTTGAATGGTTATAAAAATATTGCTTTACAATATAATTGTGAGTTAACATAATTATTCGTAATGACATGTTTAGAAGTATTTTTTGATATCGCTGAAGCCATATTATTCCCTACATTTGTAAAGTATGTATTTGACACATTAGCAGTCTCCTCCACTTTTAAGGCTGCATTTATTATTTTCTGTCATTTATTAGAGTTTCAATGTCAACATTTTCTTTGTTATATCCCGAAACGTCATTAATAATTTTCCATATTTCCTTTGGATTATTTTGTGCTTCAGCTATTTTATTTCTGTAATTAGAGTAAGAATTTATCAGCAATGTATTAAAAGGTTACTTATTTAGATTTTGTTTCATTTTGTCTCTTGTTTTGATGGACTTAATTAATCCTATTATATTCCATGGTTTTAATCGTTTAAACGTCTTTTGATTCATGACAGTTAGAAAAATTGCTTTATTTATCAAACTATCAAGCTTATTTAAAAAGTAATTTGTGGCTGTATCTACATTTTGTTCATCCATAACACATACCCAGGTTTCACTTGAAATGATATCAGATAGTTTTTTCTTGTTAATTTTTGAATAAATCTTATTATTTGTATAGAACTTTGGACAATTAACTTTATAACTAACAGTGACTTGGCAGTGAAATTACGTAATATAGTTCCATGTATTTACCCGGCTATTTATGTACAAGAATACAGAAAGAAAATCAACCAAAATCGAAGTACGTAATTGTATTTTATATAATTAATAAACTTTTTTTTATCAAACTGTTTCAATTCATACTGACTGCACAATTTTTCTTGTACGTGCACCCATCAAGTGTTTCTCCTTCCTTCCTTCCTTCCTC